>UYYA01000122.1:0-113282 GCA_900624975.1 Angiostrongylus costaricensis
GGTCTGCCCGTTTCGCCAATATATTCATCTCCGCAATTATTACAAGAGATCAGGTATATCCAAAAAAAAAAAAAAAAAAAACCGTCCTGCCGTAAGGGCAAATTACGCAATTTGTTGTTTCACACAGACGGTCATACAGGCGGTTGCGAACTAATTGGCGACGTAGAGTAGCCGGTGGTATTTCAACTATCGCTACCGATTCCTCTAGACTTGCCCTTCTTAAGCATCGTATTAGCGACGCTTACTTCATCGCTTATAAAAGGCAACATAAACGGGACCTTCTTTCGGCCAAGTGTTTCGCGTGGGCGCGTCGTTCTCCTTGTAAACTTATCTCGTGGGATTACTATTTCGGAGCCATTGGAGATGGCTATTTGTCGAGCCAAGTCGCGCGACTCTTCCTTTGGTTCCCTGGTAGTGCACACAGAGGTGGCTGTTCGAAACATGTTTCTCACAGTCGCCCTCTTTGTGTGTGAAGGGTGGGAAGAAAGGAAATGGACAAGAATGTTCTTGTTATTTGGCTTTCGATAGCACTTTATCAGGTAACCACTACTTGATAGGTTTATTTGAACGTCTAAAAACGGAAGCCAGTTTCCTCTCGGTTTCTCCCGGGTGAACTTTATGTACTCGGACTGCTCGTTCAATAATTCAAAGCATTTGTCCATCTCCTCCTGCGTAGAGAAGACGACAAAACAATCATCTACATATCTGCAGTAGAGTAGTGGCCGGAGATCGAGAACAGGGGCTTCTATCTTTGACATAAACACAATGGCAAGGCTTGGTGCCAATCGCTGTCCCATTGCCAACCCCCTTATTTGCGCGAAATATTCCCCAGACCATCTGAAAATCGAGCAGTTTAGGCACTCCTTTATGAGAGCCATTAGCTACTGGATGGACAAGCCATGCATATTTATTCTTCCTTCATGTTCAACAAGAAGTTCGAAGATGGTTTGCATTGCGGAGTTATTCGACACGTTGGTGTACAGAGCGGTAACGTCGAAAGACTGCATCACGTACGTGTTATTAGGAGACGCGTTACGTAGACGTTCTAGGAACATTTGGGTGTTTGTGAGGTGAGCTGGAATGTGGTTAAGCAACTGGGTAAGTATCAGGCTTAGAAACCAGGTTATTCTATCCGTTGGCCCGTCTACACAGCTGATGATCGGTCTAACCTTAAATGATGACGGATTGGTTGACGAATGATCATCAGGTGATACCAACTTATGTGTTTTAATAAGTAGGTATAGGACGGGACATGTTGGTCTATCGATTTTAAAGTGCGAATTAACCGATGATTTTAAACCCGCAGCCTTTGCCACGCTGACCCATTGATTGCTTAGCTTTCGGTATTGAATTTATATTCCTTTTCAGAGGATGGGCGATAGAGAGTAGCATCACTAAGATGTTCCTCTGTTATTTCAACATCCAGCCGGCGAGGGATAACTACGAACTCTCCCCCTTATCACTAACAGACAATCTTATTGTTTTCGAGTTTATTAATTCTCTAATTTCCCGCTTGCCAAATTTTTGTGCGGCTGTAAGGTTAGAGATAAACCTTTTATCGCGGTAGTGATCAAGGGTCTTGAGAACGCCGTCCGAAAACACGCGGAATTTAATATCAATTCCATCTTAGGGTCCTGCTGTCTAAGGAACGTTTTTGGAAAGGAGATGGTGGTAGTGTCGCCGCCTCTTGATTTTTATCTCTATTTGATGTTTCTTGCTTGGCCTGATAGCGGAGTCGATCTTGAAGCTCATAAAGGTTGCATGCTATCCTACGCAGGGTCGTTTTAGAAATGGGCTCTGATGGTGCAAAACTTGGGCCCAATTCTAATAGCGAACGCGCATTCTCAAGTATTGTTATGCCCCCAATCACGGTGACCCTAGATTTTCTTGGTGCATTATCAACCCATTTTGACTATTATCAGAAGCGTAAGGAATTCGTTTGCGGTTGTTTCTCGCGCGACTTGGATCGGCAAATAGCCATCTCCAATGGCTACGAAATAGTAATCCCACGAGATAAGTTTACAAGGAGAACGACTCGCCCACGCGAAACACTTGGCCGAGAGAAAATCCCGTTTATGTTGCCTTTTATAAGCGATGAAGTAAGCGTAGCTATAAAACGATGCTTAAGAAGGACAGGTCTAGAGGAATCGGTAGCGATAGTTGAAATACCACCGGCTACTCTACGTCGCCAATTAGTTCGCAACCGCCTGTATGACCATCTGTGTGAAAGAACAAAGTGCGTAATTTACCCTTACGGCAGGACGGTGATTGCATGAGTTCAGGTAGGATATACCTGATCTCTTGTAATAATTGAGGAGATGAATATATTGGCGAAACGGGCAGACCTTTGTGTATCCGTATAAAAGAACACCTAGATGGCAAACGAAAACTATGACGAAGCACCCCACTAGGCACGCATAGAATGCAAAAGCATAGCGGAGACGATTTTGAAGTAAAAGTCAATATCCTTGCACAGGAGTCCAAAACACCAGCTCGAAAACTTTTTGAGGCTTTTTGGATAAATGCCAAAAACCCTACAATGAGTAGCAGGGATGAATGTCCAGAGGTCATACGCGACCTGATCCCGTATGTTCGCCTCGATTTTTGATGTGGGATGGTGCAGTCGTCAACCACATGCGACTATAATCAGCTGTTCTAAACTTCCTCATTGGAAGTCACGAAAAAGCGGTGGGTTTTTCGAGAAGTTGTTGATCATGTAATTACCAAAGAGTCTTTCGTCTTTTTGTAAGTGTTATCGAAGCGTTTGGCCTGGTAGATTGTATATCAGTATACCCTTCCAGGCTCTGAATAAGGCCATACTGCCGAAACGTCAGCTAGCGTTGTATTGTATTGTATTGTGTTTTTCTATGGAAGTAAATGTATGCTGTTTAAAAACCTCGCTATTGCTGAACAAGAAAATAGTATAAATTTGTGTTAACGTAACATGTACAGGTGAACAGCGACAAAGGAAATGAGTATCTCCAGTGGGATCCCTGGGCTTGTGCTTTAAGCGGTTATGCTGAACGGAAACACTTGGTTTCACGGTGCTGTTTTCATATGTACTGTTAATACGATGTTTAATTGTATTATATCTAGATGTCCTACTGCTGTTGCTAGCGCCTGGCCTGCGCTATTCCACAGGCTGATTGCCGTTAATACATACGTCGACCCCAGGCTAGTTCTTTTTACATGTCGTCTTAATTTTACCTTTTATCATGTTGTTGCATTCCTGTTTAAACTGTTGACCAGTGTTTGGTCTCGGAATTTTTTTTTTCTCCATTTAGTGGTTGCGCAGTATATTCATGGAGATCGCTCTTATTTTAGTAATCCACAAAACGAAAATCGAGCTTCGTTACTTCGAGGTAGTAAGAGCAAAGCGTCATCAGTTTGTGGTGAAGCACTCAGTCAAGAAGGTTGTCTGTCTCTTTGGCAAAAGTATCTCGTCCTGTGTTGCGCATTTGCCCCATCACCTAACAACCATAGCAGTTTTGTTTTTAGAAGTTTCAGTCCCACGTCATCGTAAGTTTCATTTTCTCTTGATTATCCGTTGTGATCTCATTGACCAAGAAATTATCAGTATTCAAATTCTAAGCATGGAAACCGATGTACTGAAGAGCGTACCCTCGTCTTTGCGAGTTTCTTCACGGACCCCATCAACTACTTCAACTACTTCGCTTTCGCAATTATTCACCAAAGTTGCAGCAATGCTTCGGTGGGAAAACATGACGGATATTCGCGATAGTGTTGTACTTGGTTAGTTGTTTTGCAATAGGTACTTTTCGTGGCTTTATAGGCTTTAAAAATGTTTTTTAGAACTATGCATCTTGTTTTCCAGGAGTCGGATCCATGAGTGCTGTAGCATTTGAAGGTTTTTTGGAGGACCTGAATCAACGAGGGATACTTCGAGACGCAATGGAAAAGAAGGCTGGGAGCACTGATTACTTGACAAACTTTTTTGATTTTTGCGATTGTTTTGTTTTTTATTTACCTTCCTGCAAAGTGGTTAATTTTAATGGATTATAGTTGGAAACTAATGTTCGACGCCGAAAGCGAAAGGATCTTTTACGACTACAGCTTATTCGCATTATTGAGGTTTAGTTTGATGAAATTTTGGTTTTTTAGCAAACTATTATGAGAATTGGATCTATCGATTTAGGTTGCGGTATTTCGTGGTCTTCTCGAATGTACAATGCTCGACGCTAATGGAACCTTGAACAGTTTGCTTCTTGACTTCGTGGACTCGATGAGGGCTAATCTCGAAAACGATTTGGTAGTGCTTTAAAGTGGAAGAGGTATATTTTTGTCATAACATTTCTAATTTCAGGATCGTGACATAGCTGTGGTTACAATGATGCGTCTGCATTTTTCGAAGCTTGTGGCCGTATTGATTGATGGTGTCGGTACGAACAATAGGACTAATCTGATACCAGACGAGAAGAAGCAGAGTCTTTTCTATCTTTTCACTGGATGGTGCAGTCGAACTATAGCTGCAGATAAGAAGATTCATGAGAATGAAGTGAGTATTCCAAGTATTATATTTTTCTAAGCTATTACTGCCTCGAAATTTATAAAAGGATTACTTGGCCGACTAGGTTTTCATATCGGGAAATTAAAAGCCATTATGCTTATAAGGGCGCGTGTGGCCTAGCGGTTGGAAGCGCCCTACGACAGACACGTAGAATCAATCCGCGCGGCCGTGGTTCACCAAGACTTCCCTCCTTACGGTGTCTGTAAATTGGTGCCAGACTTATATGGGAGGATAGCAGCACTAGCTCGATACATCTGTGGGACATCGCGAGTCATTGTAAAGGCCAGATATGCATTCAAGCACTTCTAACGATGCTTAACGAAGTCGAATGCATGGCGCATCCCTCAGGGATTAATCCACGCCGAGAACTTTATCATTTTTTAATGCTTATAACTGAAAGCTCAGATTTGTATATTATGTCTTGCTTTTATCACAAATGATCCTCTCTTTAGTGCTCTACAGTGGACCTAGCGATTTGTATTCATTGTTTTTGTGGCATTTTTTAATTCTTAGGTAGGATCATATGTGGAGCAAAAGGCAACCCTTGCTATGACACGTTTGCTCATGTGCGGAAGAATATTTGAAATGCAAAAATCCATTGGTGAAGATGGATATCTCTACGGCTGGCTTGAAAAGCTTGTGTCTAGTGCAAACGCCACGGTAAATTTCTCTTCTTTTCCTCTTTATTATACTTTCGTTGTACATGGAAGAGTCCCATCTTTACCATTGGTGGAGCTTTCCATAAAATGGTTTTAGAACCTTTTTAGAGGCTGTGTTGGTTTTTTTTTAATTCATAACTTGAATGTATTGATTTTAGATGCAGGAAGAAGTGGAAGAAATGCTGGCGTTGATGTTAGAATTAAACGAATCAAGTCAATTATTGGATTGGCTTATGTCACAGTCCTATTCACAACCTAATTTGGTGGCTGCGAAGTGCTTTAGAGCTCTAGTTCGCGTGTTTTCAAGACGAGATTTTCCTTGTGAATTTATATCACTATTCGTTCTTTGTCAAGCAATGCTCGGTGATGCTTCTGTAATAGACGCAGCTGTCCATATGATCGAAATCCTTAAGAGACAGTTTCTTGATAAGTAAGTTACCATCGAAACTTGCTTACATATTGCATGATCCAACATCATATGCCATACGCCATAGGGAAAATCAGTACTCCTTTCAATCATTTCCTCGCGTTCATCATTCACGAAGGGCTAATGAATTTTTTGCATGTGGTTCGAATGCTAGTTGGAAGTTTTCCGTCTTCGTCACGAATATCGTTGAATGGTGGTCGAGTCGATTCTCCCATCAATCCTGAGGTAGACGTGATAAAGCATTGCCAAGTGAATTAGAAATAATGAGCTTGTTCGAGAAAAAATTATTACCGATTCCCAGACCCGGGAACTATAAGAGGCTTGATGGACCCAGTGTGTGGTCGAGCCATTTCCAGCCTGGGTTTAGCTATCTGCGGATTGAGCAGGATCACTACCACTGTGCCAACAGCTCCCACTATTGTTATTGTTTTTTTTATTCTATGGTTCTCGTTTTTGTTAAGGATACTATTTTAATACTGTAATCTATCGTGTAGTTTTTGATTTTTTCCATGAATATTTTTTTAGTTCAAGCAGTGCTGTAGTACCACCACAGTTGGCATCGATTGCTAGCATCGGCTCGACATCTACTTCTGCCCAGCTTAAATCTCAGATTATGTCGCGACCGCACAATCATTGCTTCCCCATTGATCAGCAGTCCGTTTGCCGCAATCTTGCCAATTCGTACCCGCATCTCACAATTACAATATTTAGCGGTAGGAGACGTTATTACTAAACTTTATCTAGAACCTCCCATCTTAATCACCATCTATATTTATATTATTTTCTTGTTAGTGAGGAAACTTCTCGGTTTAGTTTATTTACTGTGGAAGCCAATGTTAATCGTGTTAAAATTTGAACATTTTTAACAAGATATGAGCAATTTTTAGGCTTCTCAGATTTTTATAGCTACAGACTCATTTTTAGTTTAAAAAAATGCCGAAATTGAAAAGTCATTCTTTCAATCAACCTTGGCATTACTAGTGGGACTAACTTTTCTTACGATCTCTCCTTGATAAGTTTACACGAGGTCGTTAACACGTATTTTGATGTTCTGTGGCATTTCCTTTCATCACGACTGACGTTGCTGGTCGAATCGACTCTCACTAGAGTCCTGAAATAGCGCGGCTGGTTCCCGATCCCGGCGGGTTGAAGCACCATGCTCGTGATGACCGACATCACTACTACTGTGCTGTACGCCCTGGTTTCTTTCCTTGTTGTTCGGTAATATCGTGTAATTTCATTGAAAATGTGTAGGCCAATCTCTGGTCTGTCAAAAACGACTTGCCGTTCTTGTTTTCAAGGAATGAACCCACACGTATTTTGTTTACACTGAACGTTGAGTGAACCTCACTGAGATCGGAAAATTAGCCAATCAAGACGAGCCTCTTGAGAGCTCATGGAGCTCGGTCATGAGAAATACAAATGTGGAAACAAACTTTAGTGCTCGAAATAGTAATCCTATTCATGATTATTAACCTCGGAGTTTCTTTTAGCTTAGAATGAATATAGTATGATGTGATTTTTAAGCTCACTATGAGAATGATCGATTTTACTTCAGGGGTATATTTTGTTTCGTTGCTTTCGTTGACAACCTGTAGTGATATGTGATATAGTGATATAGTAATAGAGTGATACATATATGTGTATATGTATGTGTTAATATTGGGCACATCATTACAATCACCAATTAAGCTTTACAATGTTGGGAATACTTTTCAGAGGTTTCATACCGTCTAGAGGGAGCTAGGATTCAGAACAGAACGTACCTACTTTCGTTGTTGCTGCCATGGATAGAGAATATTGAGCTTGTTGATCCAGCGGTTGGAGAAGATTGTTGGGAAGGTGTGGTATTATATTGCTTATTTATAGGAACCACTAGGCAGCATACATTATTCATTTATCTATACGAATTCACATTATTTATTTATCTACATTATTTCTCATCACATATCATGCGAATCCCACCACTTTTTTCGTCTACTGCGATATACTATAATTTTTGGATCTACTAAGGGCTTCATCTACTATGTGAGGATTTAGTCTTCGTTACAAATGTTCTTGAAATCTGATCGCGTAGATTCTTTCTGGAATCCCAGAATAGCTGTGCTAAGGTGTTTCTAAGTGTTTACCACACATTCTCTGACCTCACACATAAGAAGGAGCGTTCCTCGTACAAGTCGACCCAATTTGCCAACCCAGGATGATAGGAGCTTGTAGTAGAAGGTATTGAACCAGTTGATATAGTGCACTGCTCTAACCCTACGCTGTATGTACCTTTTCTGCATGAATCAGATAATTTAAAGTACCGTTGCACCTTTGCAAGACAGAAGACTTTTCTTGTTCAAATTCTTCAATCATTTTTGTTTAGGTCCTAGAGGATGGGGATCTGAGGAGGCAACGCATTTGCTACTAAATAATCTCATGTACTTGACAGTTTATCTGGCTCCGGATCATGAGAATGAAATTGCTGAGCTTTGGCGCGCGCTTGCGTTGTCGTTTCCGGCAAACTTACCAGTCATTCTAAACTACCTCTACATTGTCACCGTTCTGTCTTGCGACACATTTCTGCCTTATGTGAGTTGAGCGATGTGAAAAATGTGATCGACAATGATACAAGAATTTTTCTAGAATCTCGTTTTTTATTAGGAAAAGGGAAAAAATAATTTATGCAAACGTCTTTTAATTTTTCTCAGTTTCACAATTCAGGCAAAGCGGATTAGCGTAACATTGGCTGGGGTCGTTGGAAATCGCATCGCTGCTCTTCTTTTGGAACAGTTGACCATGTCGTTTGACAGTTCTCGTTTAATTCTTGAAAGATTCGATAGAGCTCCATATTATCGTTGGAAAGATGATGTCGAAACTAAAAAGGTGATCTTTGTTTTTAAACAGTTTTCTTGTTATTTTAACTTCATGTTTTAATGTTAATCGTTGGCAGGATTCGGTTGTGGAGGTGAGTTTACCGGTACGACAATCCCCGTTGGGTGATCGCCTTCGTGAACCTTCTGAAAACACTTCTAAAGAAGGCGTACGCCTATTGCCCATGCCAGCCTATAGTGGATATTACTCAAAATTATGCAAATATTTACCACCAACCACGCAACCAGTGCAATTTTTCACTAGGTAAGATGTTCGTAACATTAATCCTAGGTCTATTGGAACTATGGAATTTAGCTCGTTGGTAATGATAAAACCATCGTGCTTTTAGAAGTCAAGTATCGTTACTTTTGATATGTGATATAATTCGTACTTCCTCTGACGTTGACTGGAATGAAGCAACTCCACGTATTTTCCATACCGCGGTGTTGTCCCTCGATTCACTTCGACCTGCTCTCTGCAGACATGCAAGGCAGGTAAGAAGTGCCATTATCTGACGTCTCTTCCAGGAGATGCTGCTGTGTTTTAGCAAGCTCGGGAATTCTTTCAGCGAGCATGAAAGAGTGGAAATATTGGCAGTAGTCACTTTGGTCACACGGAAGTTGTTGATTTATGAGGATTTTTAGATAATTATCAACATCTCTCTCCTACATGCGGATAAGGATACCTTGGCACATGTATCTGCTATGCTGTTGAAGCATCAAATGTGCCGCTCCACTTCTGATGACAACAAGTTCAAGACTCCACCCACGTCGTTTTGTGATCCAGAAGTGCCTAGAGGAATTTCTCCAACGTTTGCAAGAGTGGCCAATGAGGAATATCGAAACTTACTATTAAACAGTAATACGCTTTTCTCCTCCCAAAGTGATCTCATTATGGCCCTCGTTTTTTGCCTTAGTGAAAAGTGAGTTCAGTTAGAATTCTTTCCTTTTTGGTAGCTTTTCATTGTGTTCTATATATGATTGAGAAAACGCGTCTCGATGTTCTCGAGAGATAATTCGAAATATGGACTGTTTTGTACACATTTTTGGGTGTGGGAAAACATGGTTATCATTTGTGGTCCTGCTTTTCAACTTTATTGGCTTATCGGAAGCCTTAGTCTAAGAAATACAATTTCCTCTAGCTTTTTGTCGTTTTTATATCTCCTTATTTTTAGTATGGGCAGCCCTTTATGGTCCAACGAAGATGCCACACCACGTTGCTGGAAAGTGCCTAGTGCAGCGCAACTCACTTGCCTTGTATGCCTACTCCGAAAATATTTTTTTCATTTGTTTTCGAGAAATTACAAATAAGCACCTTCAGGTTCGTCACTTGGCCGAACTTATGCTGCCCATTATACCATTATTACCTGTTGTGTGGACCCAGCTTGCAATGCGAATGGCTCTTACCACTACACAGCGTCATGCTGCAGGGCGGTGTTTCCAAGTTTGTTTTTTTTGCTTTGATTTTTCATTCGTTTAAAATTCTCGCATTTTTTGTGTTTCCTCGATCTCTACATATCATGTCTTCAGATTGTATCAGCCCTATGCCAGCCACCTGGAACATGGATACCGTCTTTAATTAGCAGACTGGTGGAAACCGCTGGAGAAACGCATGATGAGACACAAGCCTATGTCACAGACTTGCTGCTATGTCTAATCAGCAGCGCTCCTCATTTAAATCCGGTACTTAATATTCCATTTAACATTTTGATACAAAAGATATTACCTATGTGATAATTGGTACTGAAATAGAACAGGAATGAATTTTGCGTCTGAATTTTATTCACACACTGGTAGCTATATATCTCCTGTAAGATTTAGTTACGGTTAAACGGTTAAACGATTAAGGATTGCAAGGAAAAGAGGTTCCATAACGTTGTATTAAGCTTACTTTTAGACGTCTATTATAAGCAAATGTAATGTATTGCGTACTTGTTCTTCTTACGCTTAAATGTTGGTAAATGATTTCTCGAAATGGTTTTTCAAGTTGGAGCTTTTGTGTTTATCTAGAAGGCTGTCGTAATTTTTAGCTTCTTGATCCTCCACTTGTCTCATCGGTCTCTCCCACTCATACACGATCTACTTCTTATACACCAGCTCTTTTGCGGCAGTCTTTACTCAACCAACGACTACACCAGGAGCGGAAAGGTGGGAAATATGTACAGTTTCACTAACCTTTGTTTAAAGCAGTATATAACTTTTACATTTTCTTAAAGATGCCCGATTATCTTTGCTATTATCCGAGAACGACTCTAACCTTGGAGTTGCTCTTATGAGGAGCAAGAGCGCAGATCAACTTAAAACGGAACCGGAAGGAGATGAGGTTAGTTACTCGAGTTTTCACCGCTGTTTTTTGGAGTCCTCACCTCTTGTGATTTTAGAGATTTTAATAGTGTAACATTTGTGATTTGTGGAGTGAAGAACGTTAAAAAACAAGTTGACTTTTCTTAATGGTTTTTGGTGGTGGAAGTTGAGGTATTTCTGGATATCTAGATGCGATATTTAGCAATGAGTCTGTTCCCAACATATTCATCTAGGCTGAATACTACGAAATTTCCATTCAGAAGCCCATCAAGGGTAAATCTAGACCAAGGTAAAGGCTAGCGAGCTACCCATTACTATTTTCTCGTCAGAGATAGTAAAAAAATTCATGATACGAATGACATGATGCTCTTCATATCAAGCTTACCTTTAACTCGGCCCTGGGATTGTGGCGATGATCTACGAACACAGCAGAGCGGGGTTCTTGGGACCAAAGGAGAAAAAGTTTGTTGTCCAACAAAATACCAGTTAAGCAAAAATAGTGCTGACTGTGTGTGAGGATTTTTTTGTGAAGACTTGAATACCATCTTTAACGATAAAAACGTGTTGGGTTTGTAAATTGGAAGTAAAGTGCTTTTCAGAAATTTTCCGTAGGCTTTCCTAATCATGTCAAGAACGGTGGGTTGACCATTAGATAATGGGCTTGTTTTTGTAAACGTTATTTTTAAACACAAAGCAAGGGGCACAGTGGTGCAGTGTGTAACACGCGAGCTCTCGGAGAGAGTAATCGTGGTTCGACCTGGCTTGAGGTCCGAGTTTTGCGAACATCTCAGCATCGTTGTGGTTGTATTTCACATCATACCCTGCCGTGAAAAATTATGGTAGACAGCAAATAAAAGGTTACCATTGTTATTTCTTTACTTTTCTGAGCATACTATGTATTTCCTCATTCTATCTATCTGTATAATATTTATCAACCTCTATCTGATCTATTCATACCAATATCTATTTTCTATTTGCCTAAAACTTAAAAGAAAAGGGCAAAAATGTTTCTTTTTCAGGAAGCCATTGCTCGAATGCAGATCTGCGCCATAGCAGTCGCACTATTGGAGAGCGGAGTGGATAACGAATTCCTTCTCTCACTCAATCTCCTCGAAAAGGTGATTTTTATAGAATGACTAACCTTCTTCTTCAACAGTAATTGTACAAAATCCATTTCGAATCGGAAATATGTGGCATGTTATAGCATTGTGTAGCATTACTAACGCGTATACATCAGATTTACCACTGCGTGCAGTCGATATCGACCAAATTGGCGATCGCTGCGTGTTGAGGTTCTGGTTATTGTTCACACACCTCATCCTTTCGACAGGAAGGTCACGCGAACATGATTTATTGCCAAAAATGAGACCGTGTCTACGGTGACACTCAGCTGTTGTTGGGATTATTATTTATTTATATAGCCTATCTTATTACATATTGTGCCGATCCAAGTATTATGTTTCGTTACTTTGTCTCCATCACCCACTACAGTGTTCGAAATTCGGGTATATATTCAACCATTGCTTGATTTTACCTTCTTCATGGACATTTATTCATCGAAAGGAGCTTTTTTTAGGCCTGTCTGGCACCAGTTTACATACCTCGAAGTGATGAGGGTTTTAGTTGGCTCTGGGTAACGTGTATTGCGTTGTCCATGCATAGCACGGCTTCTCTAGGCTCTGCGTTTCTCATTTTCGTGTCGTGAAATTTAAAGTTGGGCGTGAATATCACGAGTTTTGCGTGAGTTTTGCATTGGAGGGAAAAACATCGTATAGGGATATTTGTTTAGAGCGCGGTTAGCACAGTAATAGTGATGCCGGTTATCATGAGCACGGTGTAGTTCGATCGATGTGCATTAGCATTACCAGGCCTCTCATCCCTCCGGAGTCAGGAAATTGCTGCGGGACTTGTCCGAGAGAAAACTACTCTCTTCAGTCCAGTTGGGGCGCTCCAGCTCGGCTATCTCTGGATTCCGAGGAGAATCCACCCACCAGCGTTCTACCACATTTAAGATGAAATGGAAATCCTCAAGCAGCAGCCGAAACCACACGTAGAAGAAAATTGGAAGACCTTCTTGGATTATGCGAGAAAGAGAATCGAATGTCAAAAGTGCCGAGGTCCGCCCAGTATAAAAAATACGAGATCTATATTTTGTTCCAGCACATAATGAAGCAAAATAGTCAATAAAAATTTGTTCTATCTATGAGCTTTCAAGGCTTGATAATATTTTTTCTACTGTGGTTAACGTTTCGGTATCTTCGCTATCTTCGGAGCCGCAATGTTTCGAACCATGGTTCTTTGTAGTCAGAGCGAGTAGAATTTAGTGGAATGGAACACCCGAGCACAACTGCTATCAACAGACAGTCAATCAGCAACCGACCTGTACAAGCGGCCATTGCCGAATGAGGCTACTTCAGTAGAGCAGCAAACTTCGTTCGGCGTTCATTGGTGCAACTATGAGGAGGAAAGCTACATAAACGAACATCTGTGGGCAGTTGACTCGAATCATCTCGGCTCCGAGGAAAGTGAAGACGCCGAAGCGTTTGCTACAGTCGCAATTTGGTATCAACCTTGTGTAATGTCGTAAATTGAACAAAATATTATTGATAATTGATGTCGAGGTTAAATGAAAGTCGCCTTTCAAAAACTTAGACAACCAAAGCCTAAGTGCGACGCCGAAGCTCGAAGCACATGCAGCGTTTCAGAGTAAAGTAGGAGAGTACCATAAACAGGAGAAACACTTTTTCATTGGAGACAACTGCTATCTGTAAGAGATGGACGTAGTGCACCCCAATTTCAGTTTAAAAGTTTTTTTTTTTCCACAAATACAACTAAAATTACCGCGCCGTTAAGATTAACACCCGTAATTTCGACATCGGGTGCTATGTGAAGCTCTCTTGAAAAATAAGTTGTTCTATATTGGAATATGTTTTAGTCTCAGGGCTCGTTCGAGCATAAGGGTGAAAACCTTGGGAAGATCCAGGGTACTTGAACTCGTCATCCTTGTTGGCACGCATTCATGTCATCTGTGAATTTCAATGGCTCGACTAACATTGGGGTTCAAATTGAACTGGATGTTAAGTATTCTAGACTTAGGTGATCGATACACAATGTAGTTATGTTTCCTCGAGTTTCGATACGACAGGTAACAAAAATACTATAACAAGAAAAAAGAGGATCAAAACGTTTAATTATCAGTTCTGCTCACTTGGATGAGTGTCTGCATCTGCACGTCATAATGTGAATTGATAATGAGTGGCTTCACAGTTGTTTCCCTTGTTCAGCAAAATCTGTATAAAATCCCAATTCCAACAGAGAAACACCAGTACAGATCTTCATGGAAAGTGCACTCAGGATTTGTACAGTTGGCTTCACCTCTAGGAAAATTTTAGACCAATTTGTTGCACCCAACAACTTCATCTCCAGTGTTTTCTTTCTGGCAAGAAGGATGAAGAAACTAATTTCTCAACGATCTGTATGCTCAGTTTCTTAATTTATCCTACAGAATTTTGACTGACGAAAGGTACTCATCTCCATATATCTCAAGAACGTTGTTTATAGCTAAATTTCGGGACAAAGCAGGATTTATAAAGATTTTTGGTGTTGGGAAAATTTAGAGTCTAGAAAGGATAATAAGGTCTGCTTAAGTTGAATGCAGCCTACCAATTATCTGTGTTTTTTTTTATTTATATGATCTTATAAACTGATCTTCTTAAACTGACGCGAGATTGGTACGGGCCTTCGTTGTCGTTGTCGTTGTTTTTGATGTCGTTTGTCGATGGCTGACTTCGCCTTCCTCAGAGCCTGGACGCATTTTATATTAGAATATTTTTATTATTCGATGGAAAAAGGTTAAAGTATCAATTAAGATCAAACTTTCAAATAGACGCCATATTGAACAGGAAGGCCAGTCACCGTGATGTTACGTGTGGGACTGGCCCACACGTTCACGTGAGGTCGTGAGGAAGACACATCCCGAGGTCAAAATATCATTTTGAAATAGGGCGCCAGGTCATGCGTGATGGTGAGGCATTCGTCTTTCCGGTTCATCTTTGGATTTTTGAAATTTATGGAAAACGCCTCAAGAGTTTTGCGCGTTGATGTTTTTGATTCCTGCGCTAGGATCCGCACATTCACTTCAAAATCATCGCCGTTGTGCCTTTGTACTCTATGCGTACCCAGAGGAGTGTTTCGACGGATTTCAACTTTCCCATCTAGATGTTCTTTTATGCGGACACAAAGTGGTCTTCCCGTTCCTCCATATATATTCCTCACCGCATGCGTTACATGAGATCAAGTATATTATATCTGAACTCATGCAATCCCCCTCTTTCCCGCTGGAGCAAATCGTACAGTTTTCTGAGCTGCACAAGCGACCATAGAGACGGTTTCGAACTAACTGATGGTGTAGGGTATTGGGTATCAAAGCAATCTCCGTCTCTCCCGTTAATATACTTAATATAGCTTATATATACTTAATAGAACTGGCTTCCAATTTTAAGCATACAAATAAAACTCTCAGTAAGTGGCTATATAACAAAATGCTATCGCAAGCCAAGTAGTAAAAACATTCTAGTTCACTGCCTCTCCTCTCATCCTTCACACATGAAAAAAGAACTTATCAAAAATATTTATCGTATGGCCAAAAATGTGTGTGCAGGAGAAGAGGAAAGGAAGGAATCGCAAAACCTGGCACGAAAAATAGCCATTTCCAATGGCTACGAAGTAGAAACCACTCGGGTTAGGAAAAAACGTAGGCTAGTTTTTCAAAATAATATTCCGGACGTAAGTAATATCCCTTTTAAGCTACCCTTCATATCAAATGAAGTAAGTCACGCCATTAAAAAGTGCTTAAGAAAAAGTGGTCTTGAAAATTAGGTAGCGATTATTGACATCTCACCCAATACCCTACGGCGTCAGTTTGTTCGAAACCGTCTCTATGATCGTTTGTGCAGCTCAGAAAACTGTATGATCTGTCCTAACGGGAGAGACGGGGATTGCATGGGTTTAGGTATAATATAGTTGATCTCACGTAATGCATGCCGCGAGGAATATATCGGGGAAATGGGAGGCCACTTTGTGTCCGCATCAAAGAACATCTAAATGGGAAAGTTGAAATCCGTCTAAACACTCCTCTAGGTACGCATAGGGCACAAAATCACAACGGCGATGATTTTGAAGTGACTGTGCGGATCCTAACGCAAGAATCAAGAACATCAACGCGCAAAACTCTTGAGGCGTTTTGGATAAATTTCAAAAATCCAAAGATGTACCGGAAAGACGAATGCCTCACTATCACGCGTGACCTGGCGCCCTATTTCAAAATGATATTTTGACCTCGGGGTGTGTCTTCCTCACGACCCCACGTGAACTATGTGTGGGAGGCCTGTACCAATCTCGCGTCAGCTTAAGAAGATCAGTTTATAAGATCATATAAATAAATATATCAACTATCTATGCCGAGGTTTATAGAAAGTCGGTCTTTCGAGCTATCTGTAATTTTATCTATGGACTCGTGTACCTCGGTGGTTAGCGATCGGTCCTGTCCTACGCCCAGGGCTCACCAAGTCTGCCACCCTTCTGGGATCGGAAAATTAGTACCAGATTTGTATGAGAGGATAGCAGCACTGACTTAATACATTGATAGGCTACAGTCATTGCAGAGGTCCGATGTGCACTCAATCGCCTCTTGTGATACTTGAGGAAATCGGATGCATGGCGCATTCCTCGTGGATTAATCAACGCAACGGTTTTTCCTTTACCTCTTTATTATTTAGAACGAAACGACGTCTATTCAAGACAAACACCAACCAGGTGGTATTGGCCTAATATCTGTTTGTTGAAACTTTCCAGCACGGCAGGCTCGTCTTTGTCATGCTTGTAGAAGTTCTCCACATGCGCTAAATTATATAAGATACCTTGTATGAAAAAGGTAATGAAGAAACGACAAGTAACGTACGAATCACCCACGACGTACACTACATCGAATGTGTGTCAACGATAACCATTAACTTTAGCATTCTGGCAAGGTCAATAAGCAGGAGATAGGGAACACCCCAAGACTTCTGTTATGCGTAGTAAACAATGGTTGCTTTCGTTATATGCTGAGACACTAGTCTTTGGGCGTTTGTGGCGTAGTGTTCCGAGGCGCCCTGCAACACACAAATGGGATCCGATCTCCCGCCCATGCCCCACGAAGCCTTCCATCCTTCCGGGTTCGGCAAATAGGTACCAGACCCATCTGGGAGGATAGCAGCACTGGCTGGATACATCGGTAGGCCACCACGAGTCATTGTAAAGGCCGAACATACATTCAGTCACTTCCAAACGATGCTCAATGAAGTCGAATGTATGGCGCATCCCTTAGGGATTGATCAACGCCGACAGCTTTATCCTTTTTTTTAAATAATGCACCTGAGAAATGTCACATCTTTGCTACTAAGCGTAATAGGTATACCACGCAGAATAGCAATAACTTGACTAAATAGTAATGCGTCAAGATTAAAATTGAATTGAAAAGGCGCCATTATTTGTTTAGACGGCATAAAGTTATGCAAAAGTTGAGTAGTTGCTTAGACTTTCGATCAATTAATGTCATGTTTGCAGTGGATGATACTCGAGCTGTTTTTAGGTCTTGGACACATCAGGGCCTCATAAAACGCGATGCCTACAGAAGTTGGAGAAGACAATACATCAGTTAGACTGGAAAGGATTCAATGGGATTGTCGGTCTACTTTCAAGAGGTGTGATTTCATGTTGTATAGTTTGAAATTCATCATCGATTGGAAAATTTCGATCCAGATGACCTTTTCCATTCAATTATAATTGTAATGATGGTGAGATATTTACAAAACTTCTGACAGCAGGTGTCTCCGGTGGGGACCGAACGCACTATTACCCTTTCCGGACGGCTACCGCGTTCACCACCACACCATGCTGGTCTTCGTATCACCTGTCTCTCAGCGAGTTTTCTCAGCTGATTGTAATAGGCAGAAAATTAAAACTTAACATTATCCAATTATAGTTTTGCTCCTAGATCGCAACCTTAAACGCAGACATAATTTGCTTGTGTAGGTTAGTAGTCAAATTGGTTTCAGTGCTGTTAGTTACCTGTCCTTTTCCCCATGTTGTCATCTCACTCGCTTGGAATTTCGGTACACCGCACGCCCGTCAAGCTGTAAATTCCAGCGCGCTGACAAGCATCTTTGATTTATTAATTTGCGTGGAGATGGTAAGACGATTAGATGTGGTTACATAAGATACACATCAAAATTTGGTTGTTATGTAGAAGTCAGATATAAGCCAGCTGTGTCATGAAGATTCATTTCCTTCCATATTGAGAGTCCTTCCATTGTTTTCAAAAAAATTTAACTTTCGAGCACTTTACTGCTTTCGAAATTTTAAGGTTTCGTCTGAATTAATAATAAACGTCAAGAACTAATCACTATTAGAACTGCATCCGATAAGTCTTATGCATTTTTCCTGCTATTCTTTCTCACTTTCTGAAGCGTTTCCTATCATTTGTTCTTATCGATCAGATTATGTTTACAACACTTCAGTTAGGTTATAGCTTTGATATTTTGATAAGATATTCATTATTGAATTTTACATCTAGTTTAATGAGAATCATCTTCACTTATTATTGTGCGCCGTTTGGTTTTGTCTGCAACGTTCTAGGACTCTTTCAAGGTTCAAAGCTAAGTATTTCAAAAATGTTTGCAAGGAACCAAATATCATAATGAAGGGAAAGGTAGTCTTTATAATGACTCAAAAGTTAAAGAGTTAGATGCACAAAATATAATTATCATGTTACGACTTTAGGTTCCGTTGTACCATCCGCGTACGAGCCATCGATCCAAGCTTTAGTTCGAGTTGTTGACGTTCTCGATGAACCCGTTGTTGGGGGTAGAGATTCTCTTGGTATCGTCGTTTGCCATGTTCTGCCCTACCTTTTGTTCAATTTCGACTCACCGAATCACCTTTGCGTTCTAGTGTGCACTGTTTTGAAACAGGTAATTTGTAAGTGTAATTAGATATATATTTATTCCTGTCCGTACGGACACTATAATCGCAAGGCGCTTAAGTACATATATCTGTATATATGTGTACATGTATACATTTATGTAAATATATATGTATATATGTATATATATATATATACATATACACTTACTTGGATACTTGGAGGGCCCGTCCTCACTAGTTGTGCGAGCCCCAGAATAATCTCCATTTTTCGGAGTTTTGCTAGTCTAGCCATTGTGGTTCCCTCGAGTCCGGAGGTCAACCTGGCCAAAACCTGCCACAAGTCGTCACCATCCCGGGCAGTCACCTCCCTTGTGGATCAGAGGGATATTTACCACCATGCAACTTTGATACCAGGACGGTGGTGGATCCTGGTATTGGTTTACTCTTATCTAGGCTTGATGGGAACGCGAGATTCCTTCTCAGCCTAGGAAACTTTGCTACGTCGCAGCCCGACACCTCCCAGCCACGATGATGTGGGAAACCGCTGGGAGGTATATACATATATATATATATATATATATATATACCTGTATATATGCATATATATTTACGTGTACACATGTGTATATATGTATATATATATTTATATATATATACATATACTGTATCATTAGCCTATTTTATCTTATTGATTTTTCTTCAACAGTTTTCGTTACAGTATTGCTCGGAATCATTGAAGAAACTTGAAATAACACAGGCAGATTATCCACTGAACAATCTTGCAACGGTAAGGTAACTTTGATGTTTCGTTAGGTGTTAGTTGGGAATTCGTTAACAACTCTAGTTTTCGTAGTTGTCCATAATTCTTTTGATTTTCATTACTTCTAGATGTTGTCGCACTACAGTACAAAGAGTTTCTTAAAAGATCGATACCAGTGGACCAAATGCGTATTGCAGTACTTGTGTGAAGCGATTGATGTCTCGACTGTTCAGCAAATGATTGTATTGCTGGCAGAGGTTAACCACTTTATATCTTTCTAACGTTGAAATTTCGTGGTACACGAGAACTCGGGGGAATGAAGTGAGAGCCAAACCAAAAAATTACATTGTTCGTGTTCGAGTTTATGCGAAGAGAAGCCTAACGAATTGAGATCTGAGTATCCGCACCTAGTATTATCCCTTAACTTTTGAATATCAATCATAAATATCTTTACGTAATGAAATGTTCCGAATTACATCCTGTTTGTAAGAATTGGGGAACAGAAAGGTAGAGCAAAACATTACCTGCTGTTACTCCTATCATCAATCCATCTATCCACTGCAACCGTTGCTCTTTAGTGGCTGTTGAATGCCGTGGAAGTTGGCCCCCCTCAAATAAGTGGTTGTAGTCTTGAGACGCATAATTAATGTTAGTGTCATTGTGTGTACGTTCGCCTTGACGAATCGCGAGTGATGTGCTGCGAAGATAAGGTCTGAAGTTCGTATCGGCGTCACACTCCGCTTGCGTTCCTTGCGTAACCGTAATTCTAAGTGGCGTGCTTACAACTGTCCAGTAATCAAGATTACTTCTTGGAACAGCGCATGAGTGGTTGGGAGCAGTTAACAATTAATCCGCTGTTTGGTCTAAATGAGAAGAACAAATGTGAAATGAACTTGGGTGAGCTAATGAACAATGTAAATGAAAATGTAATATGAACTTGAGCTAATAATAGACAGAGTGAATATGGAAAGAGATTTTACAAAAGTAGTCGTGGTTACGAGCTAGAAAGTACTAAGGAACACTTTCTCTGAAAAGGCACAGGTAAAGGAGTATATGACCTTGCTTATTTGGAAATGTGCTTGATACGTTTTCGCTGTGGACATGTAGAATGCATTTTTGATCAAGTAAGATGCGTTTCTTCTTGTTAACCGCTATTCTATGCTAAGTATTCTTCATTCCCTTCATTCCCTTACAAATGTTCATCTTCCTCCAATCATGATAATGTAGTCATTTTTTTTTCACTAAAAGAACGTGGTTCCAAATCGGTCATGGTACGTACACCGTAATCCCGACGAATTTTTACAAGCTCTTTCAAGTTGTTAAACGAGCAGAATATGTGGAACTTGCAACTGAGGGCTTCACTACGAGTGCTATTGCAGCAAAGGAAAAGTTAAATCCCTTGCAATACGATCGTTCGTGGAACATGAGGTCGTGCTCATCTTCGGTATCGTCCAACGGATCTGCCCGAAATTTCTGCACTGTGCTGCCGTTTTTGAACGCAGTTGTGTAGTTGGACGAGAAATGCTAGGCAGCTAACAGCCGGGAGCTCATATTTGATGAAGCACTTTCCGGCGTCATTCGTCGTATTGGCTTCATTGCGCGTTGCCACACTTCCGCTCGCATTGACGCTGTCGACAAGTTGTTAATGATGTATGACTGATGAGGCGAGAACTGCACACACCATACCACCACCGCTTTTATTATTGTCATACTTTTTCGAATCACATAGAGCTACATGCAGGTCGCCATGGGATACAGATGATCAGAATAGATTAGTGTAGCATTATCTATTTTCCAAGAGCAGTAAGGTGCAAATTGCCGGTGCTCCTATAGAGCCCGAGATGTTATCGGTCGTGAAACTAACCTGTGATTGTGGGAACACTGATTCATTGCTACCTCGAAAGCTGCATTATGCGTGCAAATTATTTAGAATATATAATTAGTCCCCGTTTTCCTCTGTAAATCAAATTTGTCACGGAAAGTAATGTTGAGGAAAGAAAAAATGTATTCCAACCTAAGATCTGGTTTGGCGCGCAGAAAGACTCGATAAATTATCACTGGATCAGTTAGTGTTTCAGAAAAAATTTCTCATTTCTAAATTTTCGTCTATAGATAGGAGTCTTAATATGCTTCTTCGCTGTTACTTTTAAAGTCCAACTTAACGAACGAGAACTGAAAGGTGGATAAAAGACACTGTGATTTAATTTCAGTTTAATATGGTATTAATTGTTTACTGTTTACCATTATTCGTATTATTCATTACTATTTGTTAATTATTATTTATTATGAAATAGCAATATTTAGTCTAATTTATTTGGCGAGACCTAGTTAAGATAAGGTTTATAAACATATCTTGCTCACACTCCACGTGCCCCTGGTTACTGTTGTTGTATTCGCTGAGCTTCTTCGAGCCTACGCGAATATGGAGCTGTATGATTTATAAACACATGGACAAAATTGGCGCCAAAAACAAAATGTTTGACAATATGCTTTGGAATAGACATCATCTGCTTCGTATGTGCTGACATTGAGGAATTTCTTCTGAACAGCTAATCAACAGAGCGAATTATCCGCAGAAATTTTTGACGCTCCTTTTTTTTTTAGTGGAGGGGGAGAATTGAAGAGTCTTGCCTTGACAGTGTACATAGGTATTTATAACAATGAAGAAGGGTTATTTGCAGAATCCTCAAAGTCAGAAACGCGAAGTAAAAGGAACCAATATTGGTCTCTATTGAACGAAATTGTGTTGTGTGTTTAAAAATGATGGTATATTGAATAAGGTTTTATTCCAGTCTTACTCTGTCATATTATTAGCTGAATGATCTATGGCCTGTAGTATCACTTCACGTACTAGACAATTTTTAAGGGTTAGGTATTTTATTAGCTATCTTCGTTTCATTGTAGGCTAAACCTCATTTTAGATGCTGGAGAAGGGTACAGCTTCGATGCACGTGTACGTATTACACATGCTCTACTTATTGCTTCTAAGACAAGATGCTATTAATTCAAACCACGTCATTAATGCTCAGGTAACCTGCATTGCTCATTACTACTGAACACTTCACACGGCACCGCTAGAGTTAAAACATGGCTGAGGACAAGGTAAAGCAAGGGAATCGATTGGTGTGATGGGTAGCACGTGAGCACCAGCAAAGGACAATCGTGGTTTCGAAACCCACCTGAGGCTCCGGCTTTTCTTCATGTCTCAGCATCGTGGAGTTATATTTCACATCATTCTTTGCCATGAAAAAAAAAAGAATAGGCAGTAAATGAGGGTTAGAACACTTCGCAGTTATTTCTTTGGCGAAAAATGTGATCACGTCTAGTTTGAGTTGCCGTTTTGTTCCGAAGTTTTGGATATGTCTGCATTTCTACGGTCGTCTCTGTTCCGTTCTTCGTTAATCACTAGGGTAATCTGCTAACGGCACACCTGCCCGGGCTTTTGAGATGCCGTGCTCTAGCGGTTACAGTGGTAACTCGCATGCTCCGTAATCCGCTGCATGGCTAGTCACTGACTTGTTGCGCAGCGGCGTTTAAGCGCACGTATTGTGGCAATTAAGGAATTACGTTAATCGTTGGGGGAGCTCTAGAAATGGCTCCATCTAGCGAAGCTCTCTTATAGATCAGTTGTGTTATAATGTGGTACTAATGGACAGCCGCTTCGCGTGAAAATAGTTGTAACTCGTGGTTTATGTGTTTATGGCACAACGTTTGTTCTTCTAAGTACCCACTGCAAGTGTCAGTTGGTTAGCTGTGTGCAGCTTGGTTGAGCAGTTTTGGTTTTTCACGAGAAATTCGAGAGTCTAAACTCTAGCTATGCGGATCAACAATGTATGAAAGTTCTTTGTTTCTCTCATGTAGTTTATATAAAATATTGCATCCATAACACGAGCAAACCATGTGTTGATGGTAAAGTTTCGATAAAACAAAGGGCCAGTTTGAAAATTTATGCAAATTTAGTCACGAGTGTTACCTTTTATTTGCTGCATACCAAGTTTTTCATGGCAGAGTATGACATGAAATAGGACCTCAGTGGTGCAGTGTGTAATACGTGAGCTCCCGGAAAGGGTAATCGTGGTTCGGTCCAAGTTATGCGAATATCTCAGCATCATTTTGGTCATGAGTCCGGGAATTTTTTTTTGTTTCTTGTAGACAACCAACCTTCTTTTCTTTCTTAGTACACACAAAATTTTGTTCTTTAGAGGACGAAAAACGATATAATAGCATATTCTTTATTCTTTGTGGTCTTTTATACCGTAATGAGTTTTACCAAAATATAACACTTTCATTGTATGTAATGGTTTTATTTTGGTATCATAATTTGCTTGCACTAGGTGGATTTGTGTTGAATTTCAAATCTGTAGCCAAGCATCTTCGACTGATTTCGAGTATGTAGATTTATTTTCACAAAATATACCCTACCATCATGGTTGTGTGTGTATCACGAAGATGAGGAGTGAGTACAACTTACCACCTCTTGCTAGTCCCCGGTACGACGCGGTTTTACCCTCGATCTACTATAACCGGCATGAACTCGTTTATGAGCCAGCGTGTTCATCTAATGATTGCCGGGAAAGCCTTTTTGCATAGTTTACGACATTTTGATAGGCGCGCACCATATTGTTCGCTGGCGGCCTCGCGAATCGTCCGCGTCGCTCACTAATCGCACACTCAGTTCTCTTCAGTCAGCCATCTGCGTCGTATCCGACTCCTGGCAGTGGAAAAAACACAGCAAGTTGGAAGATGAACTCCATGAAGCTGCGTAATTCGGAGAGAAAGACATTTTAGAACAAACAATTGGAAAAGTGGAGTACGTGTTGCAGATGGCAATTTGCCAGTTTTTTATGGATCTCATCGGTTTGTAACATCCTCGAAATAAGACAGGGCAATCCAGAGTAGAGACTAAGTTGCTAGCCATGAATTCTTCCACTGATAAAAATGTTGACGTTCAAGTGGTTTTATTGGTCAAATTAAATAAACGAGCTTTCAGTAGTTTCAGTTGAATAACCGCTGTATAGTTAATCCTTTCTAAGTAACGCATTCTAATCTCATTCTGATTTTCAGGTAGTGCGAAGCATATCACGACATGTCCAGGTGAATATTTATCGGAATTTAGGAAACTATTTGTTTTCTCTACTGTAACACTTTTCATCGGCTAATCTTCAGGGAACGAATTGGCGAGAGGCTGCGCGCGTGTATAAGGTAATAGTCGAACAGTGGCAGAGTGCCGAGAAAGACAACATTACGGTAAGAGTACCGGGTGCTTTTCTTCTTTTCAGATTATTGCAGCTTTGATGCTATTATGTGGATTGTTCTTGTGGCATCCATGGCAGTAATGAATGCAACAAAAAATCGTTAATGAAATGTCTGAATTGTTTTTAGGGAAACGTTTTTTAAAAAAATTAGGAATCAGAATTTCTATCGGCGAGCTATCATGTACACATTTAAAGTGTCAGTTTGGTTGTAGTTTTATCATCCGTAGCCCGGTATACTGTCGACAAACTCGAGTGGTGTCCCGCAATTATTCTATTCATTCCTATCGCTCGTCAGAGCTGCTTAGTGAATTACTGTCACTTGAAGCATTAGGACAGCATAAAGCGTGATGTTGTTTATGTTTTATCTCACTAAGAGGATAACCACGGCTACCTAACTGTTGTTCCGTGGGGTAGAGTTAACTCAGAGCTTGATTCATAATGGAAGTGTCTTAATTTGTGTTACTTTCATGGGAGATGAAATTCTTGAAGTACATCGCATGTTGGCACCCTACAATTGTGCCACTCAGCCATGATAAAACGGATAGTTATTGAAGAAAATGACAGTTCAGCTGTTGAAATGTGTTTAATTTTTCCAAGTCACCGTAGCGTGACGCGAGTCTGTCGCCAGACGCGATTATATTTAGACGACATATCAACCCAACATATGCTTTTTCGTCCCAAAATGACAATTGGTGTAGAACCTAGTAACTCGGCTTCTATGCTTTTCTAATTTTTATTTCCACTTCTGCAGCATTGTATAGAACACTTGTTTTTGGAATCCATTTGACATTTTCTATTTGTGTTGTGATCTGTGGCTTTGCCATAGTTGCGTGAATGTGCATGTTTATGTATATGTATATACACATATATACATATGTACATATATATATGTATATATTCGATCTTTTTATGAGGATAGGTTCCTCTAAGATTGTATCTCCTTGAGTCGCTGGCAACGTTGGTGTACTTGTGCCGACCAACCCGAGCGGCATTTAATGTGTCAGACACCTGGCGCTGTTCGGGGGCATGAAATCTGACCCTCGTCACAGAATGTTGTTAAATTGTTAATGACCTCTCCGCTGTGACAATTCCGTAACCCTTTCAACGAGCCGCCGCAAGACGAAACATATGTACCGAATGCGATGAATGTGATGAGATGATGCGCTAAGTCATCTAATTGTCATATTTTAATTCCTGAAAGCTCAGAAAGGGCCGCAGAGGAGCTTCATGAGGTAATAAAAGTTCGAACAGTGGGTTGAGTGCTGACAATGTTTAGATTGGTGACATCTTGAGCGGATTGGAGTTTGATAAGCTGCAAATTTCACCTGCCACTAGGCCAAGTTCGCCGTCGTCGAGGAAGAATGTTTCCACAGTCGATTCCAGTGCATCAATTACCATTGTCAGAAAGCAAGCACCAACTCATGTAAGGACGGTTGTTCCATAATTCGCCACTATACCTGGTAAAATTACTTTTCAGACTCGTGTGCGTGATCGATTGCTTGGTCTTCTGTCAGCGTCAGGATTACGTGTGGACCTACCGTCGGCGGTCTCCGTTGTATTTTCGCAGAGTGATCTAGTCAGCACCGCTTCGTCAAATGAAAGAATTTGTACTTCGTCACAGGTATACCAGCAACGGGAATCTTTACTGCTAAGGAAAGCAGAAATAGGGAGAATTTCAGGAAATCGCTTCCACAACGTCATTACCCGATCCTTCGGCAAGCATCACCGACTCTTTCCCAAGAGTCTTCAAAGTTGTAGCCTCTAACATCCTGTTGTTGGGTTATCAGTTTTTTGCATGTTTTCTTGCAGGAATTCGATTTTTTGGAAGCGGAACACGATAGTGTTTCTGAGACTGCAGACAGCTGCTTTGGATGGTTGTCGACAATGCGCCCAAGATCAATAGGTGATGAACCACCTCACGACGACGATGTTGATCTAGATGAAGACGAGGTATGTTGTGGTGTACTGCGATCAATGTTGTCCTTTCCTTATTCGTAATTCGCGAGGAACTGCGCTATTTTATAGGATTCTGAAACTGCCCAGGCTCATTCAGAGGGAGTAGGAGCATCAACGTCTCGCCTTTCACAAACTTCCATTTCTTCTGACCGGACCCCCTGTGCTTCGGAAGTGGATGAAGATGAAGATGGCAAGTAATGATCTTGCGAGCTGCTTCAATTACTTAACTGAGTTAGTTTTAGAAGCAGACGATGGATTTGGCGATATATCTTCACCAGCCAGCGCATTGCAAGCCCATGACAGTGTTAGTCCACCTTCTGCCGTTTCGAGGAACACACTTGAGAAGAGGTATACAGATTTTTCATATTTGTATTACGTTCGTATGATACAACACATCAATTCAGACAAGGTGATAATCTAAATGGTGTTGATGAAGAGTCAATAGATGGGTCATCGTTCTGCTGTCGCTCGCGTGCCTCAGTTTGTGAATTATACTCACAGAAAACTCCACTAACACTTTCTGTGTACATCCAGTGTCCACATCATCTTGATGGAAAGGTGCTGTCGCATACAGTTTCACTTTGAGATCGTAACTACATATGCTGTTTTTTAACAGGTTGATAACATATGGATTTCGACAGTGGCTGAACTGCAGGATGATTCCGAAGGCGAACTTACGGCGTACGCGACTCTACTATTCACACAGCTTTTCAGGGTTGGTGAAATTCTGCCTTCTGACCACCCTCCTCTTCCACACGTCCTACGTCAAAGCTTCCTATCTTAGTGTGTTTGCTAACGCTTAACCTCATGACCAGGGCTTCTCATAACGCGCGCTATTTTCGACACGTTGTCACCTGATCATGGCTTCTAGGCTAATCTGCTCTACCGTATCGGATTTCAAATTTGTGCTCTGTGCTTTGGGATCACATGAATTTCACAGGCATCCTATTTACATCTTGCTCTCACTTTATGAAGCCCGAGCCTCTGATAACTTTAAATCAGCTCAGCAGATAAGTTTGAGGAATCGAAGTGAGATCAGATCCATTTGTTTTACATCTTCAGTGCACCAGTTTAATGTAGAAGTATACAAGTGTGTCCGACACATCCACCAATTTTATAATCATCCAATTCCTATTGCTTTCAGTCGTGCTGTGGTCGAGTAACATCGTTGTTACGTGATGCGATGCACATTCTGTCTTCACGTTCATTGACTCGAACACTTGCTCAAGCGCAAGGTGTCCTAACTGAAGTTGCGGATTGTCCATTCCTCTTCGTCACTGCACAATATGTAAAACTTTTTTTGCTGTTTTTTTCTATTTTGAAACTTAATCACTTCGTGTTTCCTTCCAGCTTCGTTGTTCTGGAGTTCTTTCTCGTTTGAAACTTTCATTGTTTGAGCTTCGCGAACATTGGGAGACGTTTAATGAAAGAAAGGAGCAAAGCATTCGGGTTAGTTCAGCGTTCTCATTTGTTTCCAACTAATGGTCTTCTTTCACCGCATTATTTGCTTGCGATGTTTTCCCTGTAGTCATCTGATTGCAAATTAGGTGCTGCTTTCTAACCGGAGGGTGTGGAAATTGACGAAATTTAGAACCAAAAGCTTTGTGACGTTGTGCTCATCTTTTTGTTTAAGTGTTCTAAGACAGCAAATAAACATCGTTATTTGTGCTTTTCGAAATCTAATTACCGTTTTTCAGTTGTTGAATTCGGTAAAATCTGCGCACAAACTAAACGCCCTTGTTGGTTCGACATCTTCGTTCACAGTGAACAGTGTGAGTGTCTTTAGAGTCACTTCTAACATAGTGAACACGCAATGATTGTGTGTTCTTTGACGAGTACAAGAGAGCGCCTAAGAGATAGGATCGCTGCATCGTTGGAAATCGCTAGGTTACCTCATAAAATGTAATGGGACTGAGGAAAATAGTAATGGTATCGTCGTTTCACAAGCGCCGCTTCAATTGTATTTTAGCTGGTTGTCAATAGGGTCCTGCAATTAAGTTTTCTAAACAACTATCGCTAACACTTTATTGCCTTTGAACCTACGCATTTGCAGGCCAAAAACAGCTGCGGTATATTGCGGAGTAGTCCTTACAATATTCTGAAGACCATCATGAAGTACAACCACAACATTGCTGAGATATTTGCAAAACTCTGGACCGCAGGTGTCTATGGTGGGGAACGAACGCGATATTGTCCTTTCCGGGGAATAACGCATTCACCACCACACCATGCGGGTCCTTCGTTTCGCCTCTCTCGCAGCTACTTCTATCGATCAGCGCCATCAGCAATCACCCGTCAACGGGATTGATCTGAGGAACCCACATCGGCATTGAACCCAGTTAAGCTGAGGTTGTAGTTGAAATAACGTTGTAGTTGTATTTCGCTTAGTACCCTGCCGTGAAAATCGTAGTAGGCATAAAATAAAAGGTAAACCATCATGAAGATTCAAATCTATGTAGTCTTGCATTTTTACCGAAGTTCAATTAAGAGATAAGAAAGAGATACAAATGTACGACTGTGCAGTTTAAGTCCCTTGTTGGCCCCAAACCGGTTCTCTGATGAGTTCTAATCTTAATGTGTTGATTGAGACGCCAGGAGACGACGGTTTGCGCGCGCAGATTATCTTAGAGCGGAAAGCGATTAGACATGCGCGTTGACACCGACTCTATGCTGACCTGTAGATTAGACTGCTGGCACTGCAAGTGTGATTCTCGGCATTTTGAAATCTTGACAAGAAAGGATTTCTTTACAGGAAATGGAGCTTGGAAAGCTGCTCAGCAAGCTGTTTTTTCAGTTGATGCTTATGAGTGACTCTCTCAACGATATGGTTATATTGGTGAGCGAGTCACATGGCTCTCAGGCAAGCAAGCTACTGTCTGCTGTTTGTTATATAAAGAAAATTTTAAACTTTTGTCAAAACCGCATTAAACAAAATTCTTCGAATTTCTGAGTACTGGCTTGTCCACTACTTACTTGTTATCAGGATTTGACCTATAGAAGTTGTTTAGAGTATCATAACATTTCTATGTTCTTATTTGTAAGTTATTACTAGGTGAGTTAGATCGTACAATGAGTATAATATAGTCACCTCCTACGGTATATAGGTGCGCCAATAAATCTTCGCCGGGAATTGCTTTGGCGCTATGGCGGAAACGTCGTTAATATGGTTCCCTTTTATAGACTGTCCGTAGTGTAATGCTGGCCTCTTTACTTCGTTACCTAAGCACTCATGGGCTTCATTTCTAACGCCACGCTACGAAATTCTTTACCAAAATCTTTATTGTGCCTTTGTTGCCTTTGTGTTCTGAAGTGGCTTTCCGGCTCCTTTTCTGCTTGAATAGTCACAATGCTCTAAGCGGTCAGAAACAGAGTAAAAGCATTATGCATGTATGTATGTATGTATGTATGTATGTGTGTATGTACGTATGCATGAATGTACGTATGTATGCTTATATATGCGTGTTTGTGTTTGTGTGTATATGTGTACATGTGTTTTTGATGACCGTATTCGTGCCTTGCATTTCGTTTTGTTTGGTTCCTATCCCTCAGCTGCTTTATCTTGGGAATACTGACAACCACAGGTATAATTTTAAACTTGATCTATTGACAGTGGTATGTGGATGTTTGTAAGGGGCGGTAAAGTTCACTCTGTGATAATGTGGACCCACCTGTCATTGACGACATGTTGCCATATTTGGTGCCCTCATACCAACCACAGTCACCGATTGGATTTCAACAGACAGCCACTGGTTTGTGTACGTTTGCGATCACTAACGCTACAGTTAGAATGCCGTGGTACAGTATACATCATGTCCAGGGCTCCTTGTTGAAAGTGGTTTCATCACTTTGTGTACGAAGTCGCTTTATTCGTCACACTTATAGAGCTCTGCCGTTTATGATAATCGAGGGAAAGCATGTATCATACTATAGTGTTATGTAATCCAAGATTAAAAACGTGCCTTTTTCCCATATTTTACATTTGACTTTAGGCGTATACGTTGTCTCCGGCAGTGTTGGATCATCAGAGGGAACTGTTGATTTGTGTCGCTGACTTACCCCAACGCGATTTGCAATCTTCTGTACTTTCGGAGCATTCTGGCGATTCTTTAGTACTGCTGATGACCAACAAACGTTATGCGCAAGCCCTGCATACTTTAAGACAACTCAGGTAGTTTGTCTTCCATAGTCACGGTCACCTTTGTCGTAAATTAAAGCTTTGCTTTATTACCACATTGTAGTATTTTTTCAAGAGGTCGCTGACATTACCTATTAAAAGCAAGCTATGGTTAGCTGTTTGCTTAACGCTGCAGTCACTGATCGTACGTTTATATGCAAATTTGTGTAGCGATTAGGCGTTCGCTCTCTCTCTCTCAGCTACCTACCGAGATCATAGGAGACTGGCTCTGCGTGCGTGTTTGTCGACTAGTTGTGATGATTGAGAAGGTCAAGTGGACAGACCTGAAATTCAAATAATCCTCATCCATCCCCAAATTTAATTTTTTATCTTTTCACTTTAGAATGTTAGTCAAACAATAATTGTGCATTTCCTGTGGGCAAATTTCTTAGGTTTTTGCGATAGCTGTTGTCGAATACCGTTATGTTCGCTCGCGCTCGTCTTAACAACTTCTCCGAGATCATAGCGTTCTCCTTGTTGAAATTTGCGGATCATTATTTACGTGATACTTGTGCGCAGACATAGACAGAAGAAAAGTGGATTGCGTGCAGGGCTTAGTGGGCTAACTAGCAGCCACCTCCACCCACCACCCTCACATGTCTCACTACCGTAGTCTATCACTTCAGATCGCCTCCTTTTTTTGGGGGACACTATGACCTTTTCGTTTCAGGACAGCGTTTGGGCAAGAATTTGGTTGTTGTGAGGCGTCTGACATCGACGTGCTGCTGCTGCTGTTTTGCCGAAGTCATTTGCTAAAGGCATGGGCTTTAGTGGGTGCTGTCCCTGATGTTCTCAGACGACAGAGTCAGTGCCTTCGTGATGCCAACGCGGATATGGCTTCGGCAGTACGACGTCTAGCTTCCGATTCAGCACCGTCTCATAGAACCACAGCATCATCGTTGACCGATTCATTCCAGAAGATTTCGTATCTTCCAGATTGAATGTAGATGGTCTGTCTATAAGCACTCTACAAATGTTTTCTTTTTCACGAACGATTCCTTCATCAACCTTGCGGAGAGCTGGTTCGTAGCTCAATGTTTTATACAGCAACGTTGATTTATGATGTATATGTGTTCTGGTATATAAAAGTCTGTTCATACGCATCAGTGTTTGTCAAAATTTGCGAGGCGCTTAAGAGGATCACACGAAAAAATTCTCATTGAAAATGCGAAAATATAGCGTTGCCCTATCGTGTGCTTGATTCATGATAGAGAAAAGCTCCACAGTAACCGTTTAGCATCAACCTCGAGAGTTTGTAAATGTAATCTTTTCAGTGGACTGACGCAAAGATTTAGTTATGTAGCTGTTGTCCATAGCTACGGGCAATGAAAGTAAACTGGGTCTATGTCAATTTCCTTGTATTCCCCACTATGTTGTTCAGACACTAGGAAACATTTATTATCACGGGGAATGGACGGCTTCAGTAATTGAACACAGATTGTATAGGAGCTTTCATCTATTGGGATATCCGTCTGCGGCAGACCGTGCACACAAACGGGCATCATGAATAACAAAAAGGAAAGGACTAAAGCTGAGCAGTTGATATATTCTCAGTGATCTGTATATTCATAGCAATATGCACATGCCAATATAGTTAAGCCCGAACAATGAGTCATAGAAGATCAAAGGTACAAAATAATAGCTAAAGCTGCTGTAAATCTTCACTAATAGTTACTTCTGACGGTAGCTGTAGAACTTATGAACTATTTTCTCTATCAATATATATAATTTAGATCATCATCACTTTCTGTTACCTTTTTCTTGTAATTGTACAGCAGCTTGCGCTACTAGGGACATATCTCTAAAAAAATGATATGTCTGGCTTAAGAATAGTGGCGTATCCATCGGAAGCAGATGGAGCAGCCTAGGGCCCGTCGTTACATGATTAGATTAGAATTTTATAAAATGTAGTGTCATGGTCTTGACAAGAGATCAGAAACATCGAATCCGCCCTTACGAGAGGCTTGAGGCACTACCGGGGGACTGATGCCTGTAGGCAACAACGGAGGTCTTAATAGAGCCGCTTGCCATTGAGATATCATATCCGTTCTGGGATAGAACATCTCTGATGGAAAAGTGAAGGGGAACATTTGTGGTGGCAGTCGAGAATGACATGAGGAGTTAATGGAAGTTGACACTGGTGGTGACGGCTTTGGAGGCTGCTCTCGAATTTTTTTAGGAGCTGGATCATCATCCTCAGAAGCGTCCTCCGAAGGATGGGCTGAAGACGACCGAGGTGATTGCTGCTCACGGGTGTGCGTCTGTAACAAGCGTTTCTTTTCCCGTTTTCCGGCGCCAGCGTCACGAAATCCTTTCGCAAACGGGTTGTGGTCGATTTTCAACTGAGTCACCTATAAATGTTCAATATTAGTGCCAATCTGAACTGAGTCTTATTTTGGCTAGCATTTCTAGGTCATGTATCACTGGCTAAACTGGTACTGATTAGGAGAAGCGCAAACCGCAGCGAAATCGCACTCAGCTTGACTGCGATTCGTATCTGTAGTGTACACAAAGCAAGCGCTGTTACATTCAATCGCACCACCTCAGCACATGCGATAAATGATAATACTAGTATTGGGATTAACTGCCAACACGGTAGCTTTTAATAGCGCACAATTTCACAATAAGACCGATCGTCAACGAAGAAAATAAACCTTCTCATTCTGGTAAGCCGTAACAGCGATGAACTCAGTTTCCTTGAAGACAAACGTTCTGAATGTTGAATAGGGCAGATTCATTATGTCTGCGCATCGAACAATGTGCAGTCGTGGCTGGTATTTGTGCATTGAATTGAGGATTGTCTGAAAGTGTGGAATGTAATAGGAAGCCGAAGCTAAGAAGGATTTTCCAACCAAAATCGCTGGAAAGGGAAAGTTTTGGATCACAAATATTGACAAACCCTGTGTCAAACTTGTGGAGACAGAATCAACCTGGAGATGAAAGTCTTGATGACGTTGCAATAATTGATGAAGTATGAAATGACATGAAAACAGGGACACCGAAGACCCGGGTCGAAAGTGCTTGACAAGGTTTCTATAAACAGTTGCGTGAGTGGGTAATTACGCTCATTCACCTTGGGGTGCGATTTGAGCCGCCACAGTCGTCGTTCATTGACGGTTAAATTGCACCGATTATCGTTGTCTGGCACTGAGACAGAAGATCCTGGCGTGACAGTAACGATTTTAGACCGAAAATGCTGTTTAGAAGAAGTTTATTAAGACGCTCAATGTGGCTCGTAAGAGCAGTGAAATATGATGTCCTTTTCTAAGAAAAAAGTGTTTGCAGTAGCCGTGGTGACATCCACACTTGGAAGAAAGAAGCGTGTCGCTAGTGCTTGCATGGATTTCTCACCAACAATAAATTTTTACTCAGACAGACTAATCAAATATAAAGCGACACGAATGGAATAATAACTAGAATCAAAGAACACTAACAGGAGGCTGAGACGGTGCAATGTGCTGGCTTGAGATGTCTAAGTAAATAGCATTCAAAATGGCCGAAAGAATAGAAATCCAAAATTATGGATGATGGGACTCATGAAGGAGAGCGAAAAGAACCAATGCAAATATAGGCCATCAAAAGACAATATGTCCAAAACTCACATATCCTTGCTTATCAGAAATATTGTTGGTGAGTTTCAGTTTGTGAAAATTTGCACCTTTAGCCATCCAGTGCTCGCCTGTAGCAGGCGAATCCGGATGAATATACATCCTTTTCGGCATTTCCGGATCTGCCTTTCCAGCAACCATCCACCTAAGCATTAATTTGCAAAAATAGCAACTGAAATTGGCGGGAACTTTGAAAATGAATCTAAGCAAAGTACAAATAAAAGAGTTTCGTAGTCTCAGAAACCTAATAAAGGTTGATGGAGCGAAAAATAGCACTCACTAAAATAAACGACTAGCAAATTAATGACTTTTCATAAAATGCAGTGTTATGGACAAATCGGCGATAAATTAACAACAGGCAATATTGTACACACAGGAACCCACGTACTAAACAGATTTAGAGACCTGCCATGACAAGATGATTCAAAAAAGCGTTAATGACGTTTAGACACACTTCCTTTATTGATTTAGTAGACTAACCGGCTATTATTAAATTTATAACGACATTCATCCGCTGGAACCAAATCCATTAGGAATATATACTTGCTCTTTTTATCTAAGCCAGAGATCTTCACTCGAAACGCTGGGAATATTCGTCTGAATATAGCTAAATTTAGGGATACGATAAGCGCTAGAATTCTATAAGTCGAGCAATTAATCATTAACGACTACCTCCCACTTTTGGTAATAACCATTTCAGTACCGCACGAGTTAAACGAGTTCCAAAGCTCCTTATCATCGAGTTCAACTTGAGGATCATCTTGAATACCGTCGTCATCATCTCGTGCTCGCATTTCGTGTAAATCAGGTGGCAGACGGGGAAAGAATCCGGCTGCTCCGGGGAGTGCGGGAATGTGACCCATGAAGGGCAGAATGTTCAGATCAGGACGGCTCAGAAACGGGTTGAACGCCATGCTCGCATCTCACACGCGCAACTGCCGAAATTGACACCTCAACTTGCGCCCCGCCCGCCGCCCGTAATTGGCCGCAGCCGCCGAGGGCGGACCCACGTCGGCGGGTGCAGCCGCTCAGCCCACCTACGGTTACGGTAGCGGTGCACGACCACTCACTACCGGCGACGGCCGTAGAGGAACATCTTGCAGACGATTGCTGCATAGATCATGCCTACGGCTTGTCCACTGCTATTTGTAGCTTACTGTTGCCAACTCTTAGAATTCCCGCTTTACTATTCGCAGTCCCTACTTTTTCCTATGAATATAGTCTCGAAGAGTTTTAACAGTGCTGTCATGACACGTTTTTAACTGCTATGGCTGTTTTCGTCTGCCTTCACCTTTTAGGGTTTTCTCGTTCACTTTCTGATTGTGGATTTATCAGCAGCTCTTTGCTCGCTTGGATATCACTTTTCACGTTCAATTCGTACTCAATGAATCAGCACATGGATTTCATCATATTTTTATTCATCACGAGAATGCGAATTAATGATAGACGTAGATGACAGCGTGGGTGTACGGTGTGGCGACTCATGGCGAGAAATCCTCGCTGGGAAAGGGGCGTTAATCGATCGCCACACAGCTGATTTGTAGTGAAACACTGCTGTGCAATTACGCGCAGTGTCGCACAAAAATCGGCATCGGCACTTCGACAGCATCGTAGGCCGCCGACGTGTACGATCTGTTTGGGGCTGGTTGGGAGACAATCTGGGGGTTCTCGAAACCTCGAGCCAACTGACTACAAACAACAAACAACGCCCATAAAACAACAACTGTAACAATCGCGCATGAACTAATTAAGTGATCTTAAGCTTTCAAAATTAGAGTCTCTGCTTATTTCATCTTCGTCACGGATGAGAATAGCAATCAGAGCGTGTAAAGTGTGCTCTTGCTGCGATGTCAGCAGCTTCACACCGCCATGCGTCCAGCCAGTGTGCGACTTCTGGTGTGCGTCTTCTTCCGTTGCTTGGTCCAATTCACGTAGCAATGAGTACACTCCCCGTTTTCGAAGATACTGGCGAGAAATTCGCGTGGAACATAACTGGAAAATTTTTAGTGCTGTCTTATAGGGATCAACAGAGAGCTCGTACTCACCTGATAAAGTGCTTCAATAAGTTTCTGCCTCATCTGTACTGATTTCTCACGAGTTCCTTCGTAGTACTGTAGCCTTAGCGGCAATTTCTCGATTTCATCGTCACTCAATTTGTCCGAACAATCAGCCAACGGAATCAATAGAGACACCAGGTACATGTCCGACTCGTCAGCCAGCGAAGAATGAAGTGCTATAATAGAGATCACAAAATAGCAAAAAAAAACAGCGGTGACAAAGTCTGTCAAGCACCCGTTCTCTGTGGTGATAAACGACATTATCTAATGATGCCATTACAATCGTTCTGGGTACCCATACCACCATAATGATTCTCTCTAGTAGCACTTGACGTGGTGACGACCATAATCAGGCACACTTACAGCAAGCCGGCACATGTTCACGCGCATAAAGCCAGATGTCGAAACGATTCTGCTGTCGTCATTTGCTCACGAGTGCGGGCTCGTCTAAGTGTGCGACACAATGTTTTCAAGGTATACGCGGGACACAATACGCTCTTAATGGACAATCGCGAGCAGTGTTGACCATAATAAACATCTAGTGTTAGGTAAATGTGAACACAACGGCGGCGCTTTTCACATTCGCACTTATAAGCAGACTTAACGGGCTACGGTAGTGAAGTCGACCATTGCGCTGTTGCTGGTGATGTTAAGTGAGAAGAAGAACAGCAGTGTTTGCGCCTCAGTGAGATATTATGTGTCATACGCACAACAGGTGTTTACTGATAGACCACCATGAGGTGACGAACGGACGCCACACATCCGTAGTAACTACGTGCGTCAGAAAACGCAGTAGTGAAATGCTCGAAATTTTCTGTTTAAAACAAGAAAAACTCAATCTAAGAGGATTTTATCACTGAGTCGACGACCTCATCAACACAAATCGTTAAATTGAAGAGAGTAGGTGTCATCATCAGTAGTTAGGCTGAAGTCCTTGGGGTCTCGTGCGAAGCGGCTCATTGCTTCTCTAATTGTGCTCAATTCCACAAGTTGGGGCGCCAAATTGAACAACACGAGCCAGGCGCTCTGGCAATCCATGAAGCACACGCTCTCACACCACCGGCTGACTTTAATGCCATTGTGACACCGGCTGAGAAACAAGTGAAAAGATAATTAGTGTCTAAACGACGCGAATAGAATAACAACGAATCACTCGCGTGTGGCGCACAGAGTTGCGTTAGCCATTTGCCTAAATAATTATCTTGTTTGACGGATACGGTAAGACCAGACCTGCCTTAGATGCTGTGTGAAGGCTGCACACCAGTTTCGATGCAGTTTGAAGGGGTTATGGGAACTACATAAACGTTATACCGTGTACCCATTAGACAAACCTAAGTTCCTTTATTTACAAAAATGAGCTGTCTATTATGAATATAAATGTATGTTATTTGAGCTAAGCAGAATTTCTACTTAGTGGTAGAATAAACTGGGATGAGTCGTTTGTTTTGGTTTTTTCTTGTCTGCATGTAGAAAGGAATTGTGTATAGAGAAGAAATTTTGAATTTTAAAGATTTTCAAAGTGCTTTACCGTGATTAGCCATCTAGTGGAGCAAGCATTGAGCAGAGGTTAGAAATGAATAATTAATGAAGGCCGTTTGTGAAAATCACTGAGCGGTAACGAGATAATCATCACATCTAATGAAAAGAAATCATAGCTGTATTTTAATCCACTGCGACACTTCATGTATAACTGCTGGAGCAAGTCAGCTGCCGCGTAGACATAAAGTCAGTAACAGTAGTCGTGTAAGGCGAGCGGCTGACACCAGAACTATAGGCTGGTCGACAATTGCTAACATAACACTGTACTATTTTGTAGATAACATGCTAATTAGCACCGCATAGTATCCGGCCTCCATGTGTGCTTAAAAACAAAGCCCACGGATCTGGCAATTTGAGAATACGGAATTCAGCGATGAAATACGCAACTTTCTACACCCTCTAAATTCGATTTACAGCTTCTCCGGCAACGCAATCAAAGAGCGACGACAAAGAAGCAAGCAGTCGTGATATATGCTATACCTTAGCGAGATATCATCCTACTTATTCCCTCTCGAAAAACTAGTCGGTATGACCAAAATTGACATAAATTCGAGAAATTATTTGAGTTTGACTACCACTCAGTATTTTATAGCTCAATGCTATCGGCTTAACAGTCTCGCTACGGGTTAGAGAACCCTAGAGGAAATCGATGTGTTGTGAATGACACCGAACTGTAAGAGGATGAGCATTATAACACACTAATACAAAGGCAAATTCTTGCCATCTTTGTGTTAATCATTAGTAAACGGCATTCGATAACAGTATATTGCTACAGTTTTATAGCAATATACTTCCGATTACCTTTACATCACTTCTCGATTCCTTAGTTACTATGCGATGTGCTGCTTGGATGTGCTCAAAACACACATTTACTCAAGATATTGTGAATTCTCCACGCCCTTCAACACAAGCTGCGAATGAAAACGAAATCACGGTTGCTGCCGCCCGCTGTTAAGAGTGATAAAACAATCAGATCGCATGTGTTTACCCACGCAGCACATACGGCACGCAAACATTGTAGCATCGCCCGCCACTGACAAGGAAATAGCTCTCCACATACCTCCGAAGCAACCGACCACTGCAATCGCTAAATTGCCATATAGATTGAGTTCCGACGCTGACAATAGGACAAGAAAGCTAGTTATCTGTATGTGACCGGGGTACTGAGAGCTTCTATAGATGGCAAACGTTGCTGAGCAGTCGCCCGAAGTTGCTCCTTTCACATACAATTACTTCGAAATTATTGCACAGTCTACAATAGACATTTGGGCGAAAATCGAGACCCATGAAAAAAACGAGAAAGTCCGATTATGCTCTTAGAGTACTAAGCCAAAACAAAGTTTGAAGTGGTGTGTGTTTGATAACACTTAAGCGTCGATCACGGTGAAATGTTTCCTGTGTTCCTGTCGAACATGACATATCAGATGTCGGATTAAGCTGAGGTCAAGAGAGTCGCGACCACTACGCAAACATAATGCAAAGAACAGCAGCCGAGTGTATGGCAATGATTTCAAGGCAGATTTGAGTGTAAAGACTAGCTGGGACAGATTACTGGTTCTAACTGCAATATACTACTAGAATTTTTTCATCACAATGGAATTGCCCTAGAGTTCAATAGGCCATTGCTTCTAATACTTCCTCAATGTCCACTTGTTTAATCTCGACTTTTAACGCTCCACGTATGACACTGGAGTGGTCCAGTAACCATATAATTAAGACGAAATGGTGAACAAAACGCCGACTGAAAAGCAAACTCCTGAATATTTCCTTCGGAAATAATGGATCTATAAATAGCGTCCATTCACAGCCGTAAATACAGTGTTAAGATCGTAATTAATGAGTTTTGGAGGTCCAATGTGACTATGAAAATCTTTGAAGTCAATCATATTCGGCCGGAAAGGGTAGCACTACTGGAATAAATTATTGCGTTTCGTCTGCGATTGTGAAGTGCCCTGAGTACTAACGACCAGCTCTAGCGAACAACGCCAAGCCAGAGTTCGAATAAGATGTCCGTCCTTGTAGCGATGAGGTTGCATAAAACCTACAACCGTATTCGAAATGTCAAGTTTCCGCGATGCGCTCATCTATCATCGGAATTCGCTGCGTGACGAAGCACACGCGACCGGGGCGGCTACGCTTCAAAGAGATTTGCAAGGCAGAAAGATGGAACATTCACATAACAAGGACGTCAGCATAGGATCGCATCCATCTCGCTACCTGGACGTCGGTCGTGGTGGCGGTGGCGACCTCCCACTCCATTCTTTCCGCGCCGTCCGTCTCATTTTCCCAATTTTCTCGCCACGCGTGTTAACACAGCCATAAACCAGCACCAGTCGACCGTCAAGACTGATGTCATAGTAAAATGTGAGAAACGAGAATTTTCACAGTTTTAGCGAACATAAGTAAGAATACTTCTTTCATCACTGTGAAAAATATGGTCACACAGAAGAAATCGCCGAAATTCAAAGGTGTGTGGTCAAAAATTAAACTCGATTAAAGTTTTGAAGTATTGGATTAAAAAGCATCTCACCAAGGGAATCTAATGGCCAGTTACGTAACGATGAGAAGACGCTAAACGAAAAAAGATAAGTGGGACAAATTCTGAAGAACCTATGAGCGATCAAAAACTCTATGACAATCGATTTCAATGACGCTTAAACATAGCACAGCTCAGAATATACAGTACAACCCAAGTTCCATTCCAGATCAACAACAGGAACTAATTTCGGGTCTGTCTCGATATGCATGTTCAACCAATCGTTGCATAAGTCAATTCGATTAACAACGTGTCACTATGTTTACTTCGTGGCATGGTTCTCCAAAACATATTTAAAACGAAAGCTTAGACCAACCTAATACCTTAATCTGAACATGTTACTTCAACGAATTAGCATAACGACCAGCCCATAAGAAAAAAAACTCCACCGCACCGCAGTCAAGTAATTCTGGAGATGAAACAGCCGCTCACAGCTACATAACACATTAAGTTTGTCTGACTAGAACTGTATGTGGTCAGATTTACTCAACGCAGCAATGGCAATTGAAATTCTATAACCACCTCTACAAAACGTTAATTAATAACTGTGAAGAAAACTTTTCCATTTATGCCATCCATAAAAAATAGTTCCAGATACAACCACAACGTTGCTGAAATATTTGCAAAACTCTGGACCGCAGGTGTCTATGGTGGGGTACGAACGCGCTGTTATCCTTTCCGGGGAGTAACGCGTTCACGAAGGGCGAAACGAAGGACCCGCATGGTGTGGTGGTGAACGCGTTACTCCCCGGAAAGGATAATAGCGCGTTCGTTCCCCACCATAGACACCTGCGGTCCAGAGTTTTGCAAATATTTCAGCAACGTTGTGGTTGTATTTCGCTTAGTAACCTGCCATGAAAATTATAGAAGGCAGAAAACAAAACGTTAAACATAGTTCCAGATAGTTCAAAATATTATATATAAATGGAAAAATTTCTACTTCAATAACGGGACAAATTAAGTACCTATCAAAGAACGAAAGAGAATGAACTGAATAAAAGAGAAAGAATGGATGGGTAAGCAAACACGTGGATCATTCTGTCTTTTAAAAAGCATGGTTAATACAAGGTGAAACTTACCATCTTCGAATGCAAGATTCCTTAGAATGTCGGCGGCTGCTTCCTTTTTTTTCTCCACCACTGTTAAAGGGCATATCCTGCTCAATCGTTTTGAATCGACTAACTGATATCTAACCGAACACAGTGTGGATAGATTCACCAAAGTGTAACCAATAAGACAGGCGAATGAATTCTCCGGTGAGGACGAGAAAAGCTCTGAAATAGTGAATCCATGTGAAATCGGATAATGAAAAGAACATATTGATTCGCTTACTATCACACAGAAGTAAGAATTCCAGGTTTTGGGCAAAAACTGTGCTCTTCTGTCCACACACGTAAGTGTAAACAATACAGTTCCAGAAATCAAACTTAGGAGAAGATATTATCAGTTGGAAACAAGGATAGGAAAAAAAGGACCACAAGCGAAACCCACATCATAAATCAATTTTTAAAACGAGCTTAATCCTAAGACAGCTTTCACATTTCACATCACTGAGAAAAAAGTTCACCACCTTGTGTCTGGTTCAACTTTATATCCCCCTTTTTCATAGGACCTCAAAATGCGATGTATTCATTGATTCATAGTACTGAAAATGCCGCACTACTAAGTTGGGCATCTCTGTGGGCATTCACAGTTGTAACCGATGTTCCGCTCATACTGTAATGCAAATGAAAGGCGGAAGAATCACTAGCACCTCTCATGCCCAGAACTACAGGTGGCGTGTCAACACGTCCGCTGCAGACGGACCGTGGTGATTCGATTAGCGGTTGGACCCGTCGACGGGCGGGGGCTCGTCTCCATCACTGGTGGACCGTCTCCGTTGCCGCTTTTTCTGCCAGAAACGGTACTCAACAGGAGCCGCCGCCGCCGCCGAAGCGAACTCGCATTTATGGCGTTCTCTAAGTCAACAACCTTTGTGTTAAACATTTAACACTTCTCCATTTTATTATCCTGTGATAAAAATCGACTTTATCGTCGAAAACAGGAAAAAGAGCTTTCAAAGTGGCACTGTACATAGCCCAAATAAAATCGGAATAATCTCCGATCTCAACCTCAATAATGTGAGGTCCAAAGATGGTTCCTAAAGCAACTACGCTTTGTCGCTTGAAATCTACAAGCCAGATCAAACTCTATAGACTGAATCCACAAAAAATACGTCGAAGAGTTTCGCCTATTAATCACTTTTCCAAACTAAAAAAATCTATGCATATCTGATTTTGCTTCTCCATGTGCAGTTTAGGAAGGGCTCATTATGACGTGTAAACTAAAATGGCGTAATGGAGCGGCCAAAAGCATGTGATATGAGCTATCAGAATTGACCTATATCGTATAACCTGCCCCGTAACGAGCTCATAAATCACTGTAAAGAGGTTGACCACAAACCACTGAACAGGCCTAGTCAATAGTCGTTTACTTAGCAAATTGATAAATGATACATTTTATATCTAAGGAAACAGCACCATCAAAGATTATTGCTACAGTAACTAGCAAGATACTTGGTGGAAGATTCCCAAAGATGAAGAGCAAAAGGTTTCAGAAATCGGTGAATTTCTGTATGAAAAGCTGGGTGTGGTTCGCAATTTGTGGTTCTCACGAGCGAAGTTTTTTGGACAATGATTGATCTTGATGTGGAATATATATTACGACATCCCAATATCACCTAAGAAATGAGCCCCGTTTTTCTCTCTAACTCAATCACTGGAAAACTCAACTCATCACCTCGAAATATGTGAGTCTTCCCATCAGTCAATGTTTCACCACCGGCTGGAACCTGCGAAAAGGCGGCCGTTATCAGTCAACTCGTTCTTCTGCCCAGACCAAGTGCACACGCGTCACTTTAACAGTTTGATGTGATTACTCACGACAACCACCCTGACATCTCTCAGGTCGAGAAAGGAATTCTCGCAAGTTACTTGTGCCGTCCATTTCGTCATAGATCGCAACTAGCGTGGACTGCAGTCACAAAACATAAACCACCCTATTTTAATCCACTAAACCTTGCCTGATGTATTTAACTCCGAAACAAAGAGTCTAATAAGCAGGTCTCAGCTCTAGAAATCATATGATAGAAGTGCTACACAATAATCCTAAAAATATATGAAAAACAACAGTAATATATGGCGAACATGAGCATTAGAAGCTATGATAGCAACGATTGTCTGCAGCAGAACGGACAAATTCACGTCAATACTAGAAGGCAGAAGAACCAAACATAGTCAATCATTAAGCAAGATCTACTCTAGTCTGAAGATAAGTATTCTCCATTAAATAGAGGTAAACTGTCCAGAACCCCATCAATGCCTCCAACTGTGAGAAGGAAGAACTTCAAACCTATGTATTTCTTATTAAAAGCAAAAATATGAAAAACACTGAGTTGCACAGGACTAAGAAATGAAGACATTAAGTGACATGCAAAGATGGAGAAACAAAATATTTCTTACGAAGATTTCTTCGAAACAAGGTTTGGATTGTGCTAAAAGGAATCATTGAAATGTAGTGACGATTAATTCGTATTTTTCCAAGATATGCTAAAATATTATACGGCCTAAAAAGTCGAGAAAGTAAGCTCACCAACGAGAATATTGAGGTAATTGGGCTCGTATTCGACAAGAGCGTCATTCACTCTGTCTGGGAAATGTCTGGAGAGATTCGCCAACAGATGAGCCGCGAAATCCATGTATCTTTCACGAGACCGCGAAGCATCGAACGCGAGCTGCGCGCATCTGGAGCGACTCAAAATGAAGTCTGCTACTTCAACAGACCCAGATGAGCAGTTCGTGAGGATGCACAGTGCTTTTGGACGATCGGAAACACTGGTCTCACATAGCTTGCAAATTGCCTGAGAATAAATCGAAGGAGGATACGACTTCATTTCATGTTATATTTTGCTCTAAAAACTTTCTTGAGGTGTTAACATAAGTGATTTTAAATCAACAATCATAGTCATAACAATATAAACAAGTTAAACACCTACTTCGGTTATCGTAAAATTATTGTTAGTGAAAAGGCGAAGAGTCGGCTCATCTACAGTGCCACTGTAGCCCACCACATGTTCAAGCGCTCTTTGTCGTATATCCGGCCGAGTCTGGGGAGTTAAGAACTCTACTAACTCGACTATTGTCCTCGTATAGTCGCACTCGTGGACGTCACAGGCATCGATCGTAGGTAACTTCTGAATGAATTTTATAAAACCAATCCTAGAACAGTGAATAAGTAGGTTAGTTTTCTTTGTAGAAAAAGACGTGGTGTGGACCACAATTTATAACTCTGAGGAATAAAACCTACATGTAACCTCTAACATATGTAAAAACACCTCCTTACATTGGATTCTGTCTACTATTTATGTTCTCACATTTTGCAAAATGAAATCTCTACCCCGACATCTGAAGCAAAACGTGGCCATTTCATGTCGAAAATGTCTACCAGGACGTTTTTGTCTCACTCAAGTCTACTGTTTAAAACTTTATATCCTGTCAGTCACTGTGACCACAGTTCCACTACTTTGATTATATGATAGCTCATTCGGCGCGTAACGATATCTCAGTATTTTCATCCCCACTTTTTTAAGTGGTATAAAGAAAATTATTACTTCGAGATTGCATGAATGGTGTGTCTAAAACATTGTGCGTCCCTTTCTGCACGTCGCATTAAACTACAGCCTCGGCCTCTTTCTCAAAGCACTGACTACTCCCTTATTGACCAATTTGAGCACTACTAAAGAACTCGTCATGGATAGTATAGGAGATTCACGACGTAGGTAGGTCGGGTCATTCACATATAGTCGGTCATACCAATCCGTAGAAAATCAGCAAAACAAACTGTAATCAGGACGCTAATGGTGCCATATGAATGCCAAAACTGTAGAGCGACAATATTGCGCTTCTTTGACTTATATGCAGGATTAGCCATAGCGACCTGCTTTAATCGACAGCAGCAGGCGAGGCTTTGATGTGGGGATCGCCTGTCATGTTCCGATTGACAAATGTCGTGTGTGGCTCACCTGGCCTGCTTTCGCCGGACTACGGTAGTACCCGAACCGCAATGGAGGCAAACATTAGACGGACACTCGAGCGATACCGTCGCGACACTCTAACACTTGATAATACACACCCGAGGTGACTACGCGGTAACAAACGAAGCTCAAGAGCAGATACGAAATATGGGAAGATGAATGCAGACGACAGGACACGAAAGTGATGGATCAGTCTAAACAACAACTTGAGATTCTCGCAGTAGTTCGGCTGGATACTAGCTGGGTCTGAGTTCTTGAATATATGGTACTTGGTGGTATGAACAATTGGGCAACTGATTGGGCTAAGAAATACAGAAATGATGCGTTCCTCAACCCTGTCAGTGAAAATCGGTTTATCTCCTGTTAAGAAAAGCCTACAAGGGCTAGAAAAAATAGCTCGTGCTACACTAAGACACAGTACTCGGCATGCATTGGCTACAATGCATTTCATGCGTAATCACTGCCACTTTAAACTTTCAACCGAGACATCTCAGCGTCCTAACCCCCGTTAATAGGAATAAAAATAACTAGGATCATGGCTACAAGACTATCATAGGCTATCTTTTTCCACCACGATGAAATTCTAATTTTGTGGAGACGACGAAACACATCCTCCTTTTCTTGCGTGCTTCGCCTAGTAGGACATGGTCGTTTTCTTCGAGGTATTATTGGCTTCGCAGCTGCCACTCATGTGTTGGAAATTTTGAAGAATTGTATTTTGTTTTGAACTTTTCGAAAATCCTGTTTCCAAGCCATGCAAAATTGAAAGCGAACTGTGTAAAAACTACGTACACGATTAAGGCGAGAGAGCAAAGTCTCTTCGATAAATCTGTGAGATTTTGAGCTCTTCAAATACTCTAGTGATTAAGAAGCTATCGTCTGCTATTGCAAAACCAGCTACGGCCGTTATTTCTTGATGTTACGGCGATGGGTGGGATTAGTTAATCCCAAGAAACAAGAAGCACAAGGAATCGTATCTGAGGTGACTTTAAGCATCACACTTCTAGGGTGGTCGAGAACTGAACAAAACTGTTGTAAACTTGATAAGTTTGTGTGCTTGGAAACGATGGCGACAGCATTTTTCTTACAGCGAACGTGAAATGACAGAGGTGACCGTGTGGCTTGCCACTTGCAGCCGCTATATGTCATTTGCCTTGCCGGACAACAAATGTTTTCATCATTGTAACACACAACGGACAACGATGCCCGGCGCTAATGGTGCGAGAATTGTTGGTCATTCGTTGATAATTACTCGAGGGACCACGAGTATACGTTACCAGGAAGTACATGCTGAGAAACGCACTTGCAGAACTTTCGATAATGTGCTGTATTAATGCAGAACTTAGCATTTCTACATCACACATCCTCTCTAGACTCCTTCAAAAATGAGGCGCCTGGATTCTAGAATTTCAGTAAAGTGAAGAAACTATAAACATAACGAGAGAATGGATGATGTCACTTCCACAGTCTCTTGATGACTTTTATACAGTTTTTACGAAAAAAAAAACCTTATCCGCATACTAACGAAAAACAAGGTGTAGGACTGTTTAAACCCTTAAGAGTTCGAAATTTCACAGCTCAGAAAATGAAGCGGTTCTAGCTAATCAGTATTCAAAACACCGCTCTCAATATAACTAGCCCAACCGAAAAATACGTGAGAAATTTACATTCGTGCCTCAAGACCACTTAGGATCGAATCGGACCTGGCCACCAAGCACAACTTTCGCATGTTACGCAACGATATACAGTGGGTGTAGTAAAACGACACCGCTCCGGATATGTGCAGATTAACCCTCGATAAGTGACGCAATATTGACATGCTCGTTCGCTGCCGTGCACAAACTTGGAGGACGTATGGACTCTCACAGCCACACCCAACACAACGAATCCCACACTTGCTAGACGGCTCCATGATCTCCCGCCTACCCTCATAGAAGGGACCAAAACTATAGGCAAAGATAGCAGAGGATGTATAAATACTCAGCCATTTAGTCGTGATCGCTGCCGAAAAATGGACCATTAGCATGTTTAATACATGTCTCAAATCAGTTGTTGTCCTTTGACTAGTTGTACAATTCAACATTACCACATTAGACATCGTAAATAAATCGCAACAGCTTCGAATGACGCTCATCTCGAACATTTTCCTCTCCACTAACCAATAGTGTGTTTGTCCAAAGCTCTACAACTGGCGTTAACAAATAGCATAAAAAATAGAAGCTACTGAAAAACGTAGCCCAGTTGCCCGAACTCCATCTCACATTTTAAGAACATCATTTCAATTCCACTTTCATGGATACTACGATTATTTACGATTACAAGAAAAGTTCTACTGGAGAGCTTTATAGAGTTGATAGTGATTTAACGACAGCTTCACTCAGTGCTTCACTATTGCTGAGAAATAATTTCTCAAGCAGCCCAGTGATTCTGACATTTGCTTCAGTGAAATCGTACACAGACATGTCATGTTTACGTTTTTATCACAGCAGTTCAGTATTGTGCAACCGACTCGGCGGCATTCACCTTTTGATGATAACGAAGATAATCCCCTAGGTATACCCAGTGTTGTCTTTGGCGGCATCTAAGGTGATATACAAAAATGCGTCGCTTCATTACCAACGGCTGACGTTCAGATAAGACAAGACTGTTAACAGACGGGGTAACGAAAGCAAAAAGCCCATCGGTTTTCCTTCGACCCTGTGACTTCTAGAGAAGCGTCGTCTACAGGGTTAACTACGTTAGTCTAAATAATAAAAGTACGACATAATTTTTAGTTGATTTCATATCAGCATTTCGTCCTTATGAATGACTGCGATATCCTACTGATGCAAAACGACGCTCTTTACAAAAAAAATACCCAAGTTGTAACATAGTGCTAACTTATTATAGCAATCTCCCTTCTCCTCTATCATCAAATTATTTACCGAACTAGAACTGATGCATTCTGCATTATTCTAGAGCGATGAAAGATTCTCCACGACAAGTGCCAGCAACAAATACCAATATTATTCGCAGCTTAATGTTTTACAATTGAAATCAACTATAAATGGAACCAGCTATTAGATATAGTCGTCTCCACTTTTTACAACGTTGTGTCATTTTAAGGGATTTCTATTCATACGGACTCCTCCAAGCACTACAGAATGACTATGTCTCTTCACCACTCCAGGATGAGGACTTACGAATACAGGAAACACCTCGCTATATACAACCGAAGCTCGTCGAATGAAACATTGCAAAAGAAAAGAGGCGCTTGCCAGCTGATATATGACAGTACAATCGGCTCAGAACGCAACAGGTGGCGCTTCATCGTCTTCGGCACAACTTAACGCCGCTGCTTAGTCTCTGCTGTAATTAGCGAGTTCATCAACAGCACGCCGATAGAGAAGGAGGCTAAGGAGCATCGAGTTACCTGCACCCAGCCATCACGACTCAAGTGGACACCGCTAAACGAATGACTCCGACTCTAACTCTTACCTGCTTTTGCTCGACCATTACCAAACCAGGAGCAAAATAATGAGCGAGAAGATGCTGCTCACAGGTCTCCAGAAAGCTCGGAAATTCCCTGAAAAGATCAAAGTAAGGAATTCAAAAAGAAAAGTAGTTAAAAATTATTATGAATTATGAAGAATATTAACATTGGTTGATTCTGGAGGCAGTGTTAAACTCAAAAATTAGTGCGAGAAAATACTGTGTAGGACTGAACAATACCCCTAATTTAAGGACAAATTGGTCCATTATGAATCTCAACAATCACTATGCAATGAAAGGAACCAGAAGACAAATTTATCCAGTTGTTGTCGTCCGAAAACTTTTCTGAATCAAACTGGGTTAACAAAAAGATTCAAATTATAGCCTAATAAGGCCCATCGTCTCCTAAATTGTCTGGAATTTCAATTTTACACAGCTTTACTATGGATGGTACGGTACGGACAAAAATTCACAGCAAACGCTTGCAAAAACTCCCTACCACGACTACTCTCAAGACCAAAAATTCTTTTTCTCAGAAAGAAATGGTGGACTCATTTCAAATGTTGATAAGCGGCCTTTGATGTCAGTGATCTTTGTGCCGAAACGATTTCCAATGTAACGCACGACATGGTGACCATCATTCGCTTTCAGTTTCCTCCTGGTACAGACTGGTTGTTATCACATCCAGAAGCGCCAAATCAACTGTAGCCCTGGCAATTATCACACTTCTGAGCTATAAACTCTTCTTTTACGACCGATTCAAGAGAGACATCGATAACATTGGTTAACAAAGCACATATATTTGTAGGGACGTCCGCAAATATTTTAAATACATTAGGAACATAAGTCACTTCAGACAGAATTCTCTCTTTTACTTTGAAATTGGTTTATGCCTTAGTGGAATACGTTTGAATATATTTCATAATAATCTCTAGCAACGGTGCCGAGGGTCCTCGAGCGGAGAAAGCAACATCAAATCTAAATCAACAATGGATGAACTGGAGCCACCATTCCATATGAGCTCTGCTATGAAAGCAACACGCGCCACGCCTTCTGGCTGCCCAATAGCAAGGAGCCATAAGTTCAATCAAAATTGAGCACATACGGTCGAACTTTCATACCAGCCGGGTTAGGATTAACATGAATGATCCGCTGAGTGTTGCTAAAGCAGAACCAACTGGAGCCCGTAAGTTTGCAGGTGACGTTAGGGAAAAGTGACCATTGCCCCACCATCCCACCACTTTAGATTCCAGAAATTAGTTCTTCAGACTATCACTTGCAACGAGACATTACGCATCACTTCTACGACAAGATGTTTATCGATTACTAAAACATCAAAAACGCTCTTGCCAACTTCCTCGAGTCACAAACTATGCGTTTATAGGAAAATAAGATTCAGAACCTACCACAGCATGGTATACCATCTCTGTTGGCGCTGATGAACCGAAAAAATTCTTTTTATATGTCCCATCTTTCACATCTACCATGCGGATACCAGGACATCTCACATTCGATTCGTTTCCTCGAATCTGTCATCCACAAAGGATTTCCAACTTTTCCGTGCGGCTTCGGATGCTGCTTGAGGATTTTTCTTTCATCATGAATTTCGTTGAATGCTGGTCGAGACGACTCTCCTTGGAATCCTGAGATAGCTGGGCTAGAGCGTTCCACTTATATTGCAAACAGTGAGCCTTTTCCAGACAAATTCGCAACCAATTTTTCGACACAAGAAGGATGAGAGGGTTGGTGAGCGCAGAGCGAGGTCGAACCTACTCTTTGCTTGTGGACGAAACGTGCGATAGCAATTATGCACGACCCAACTTCTTAACAGTTGTTCACCTTGCCGCACACAGTTTTCTTCTTTATACACTTTTTGTACGCCAACCATAGCTTCCCCTCCAAAGATGTTGTACGCGGAGTTCTAGGAGGAAATCTATTTGGCACACTTAAGAACAAGAAGCTGTTCTTCGGAGAAATTTCTCAGATTGGGTTCGTTAATCAGAAGAACTTTAGTGCTTTTGTATGCTGAAGCTCCACACTTAGAGGCACGTTATTGTTTTACAAGACGGCAAAGTAATGAGGAAACCCAGAGGATCTATTTAGATCTGATTATGTTGTGAGCATATAGTCGGCGTCACTAATAGTACTGACCACATGATGCTACCATTTGATGCATAGTCTTGAAAACATTACACATTCTCAGCCCTTATTCTCATAAGTATGGAAGAAAGTAGGCATAAACCAAAACCACGAAAAAAGAAGAAGGTTTCTTACTAGGATTCCTGAGAAAAGCAGAATACAACACCATCCAATCTCGCATTGAGAAACATTTCTCCCTACTTCTAGTTTCTGATTATTCTTAATGCTGAGAAGTTAGTTCAAATCCTCCATGGATAGCACAATAATTTTCCTTTTATCCACTCTATTTTGAACCATTATACGAGTACAATTCTACTCTACTGAACCTTCAGTTTTCCTTTCGTCAATTTTTGCTGCATGACCATCTTCCATTCCTATTTCCTCCGAACAGGTCTACTTTCTTTTAAGCGTACATGTTTGATTAAATGTCTCTGACCGAAACGATCTCTCAACAAGCATTTGTACACAAACCGTCAGTATACAGATATCTTGCTTCATCGAACAAGTCGTCAAATAACTTCGTTACAACAGATTCAACCACACTTGCAGTACTGAAGATGTCTCTTCCTGCATACGCTATAATTCTGGTAACACCAGTAGAACCTCAGGCATCGCATTCTCATCATTCGAAATCCAAAGCATAGACCAACGAATGTTTTCGACTCTTCAATAGTTTGCTGATCCTTCTCCTGATTTTACCTATTTCTCTCCTTTGCAACCTTTACCTGACGTCAGTTATGAATAATTCATAAGATATAGATTATGTGAATTAAAGTAGAGGCTGAATCCACTCTAGAATTACTGTTGTCGAAGACCTGGAGGTTATGAGACACCAGATCGTTTTATCACTCGAGCCTGCTCTGATCATAAGTACCTTCTGCCTCATCTTCCGATTCGCTCCCTTCAAACTTTGCGATGGAACAGCACGAAAGATGTTTTATTTCCTTCAGCGCTTCTAAAATCTTATTCATTCTCAATGAATACTTGGTCGAAAATGAAGTACATACTTCTCCCGCCAATACAATCGAAGTCTATCAAATTTAACTAGCAGAGGAGAGTAAGTACAGCGAACTGTATGAATCAGATTTGAGTCTCCCGTGTACAGTGGAAAACTAGGTGTGTTGCCATGTAATCTCCATACAAAATTAGGCATAACCGCGAATATGTTAGAGGGAAATATAGACGAACCTGTCAAGTAAGGTAAGACATCCGAAGAATGAACTCTAAGCTCCTTCAGTGGACACCATATAATCTACGAGGTCTCACGTTTAGCCCACTATACTCGCTGTACAACACAAAAGGTCGAGCACCAAAATTAGCAAAATTCACCATATCGAGGACAAACATCTCCGGACATAAAGTGACAAATGAACAAAACTAAACAATCATTATAAGTCGTCCAGAGAGGAGTCGTAAATACTAAACTTAACATTGGAAAAGTCTCTTTGAAAACCCAAAATTTCAGCAATTTTTTTTCTCGATTTTTCGACGGATTTTGAAAGTACAAACTCGGCCACGTGCGGATCACCACAACTATGTAACACACATTGCCAATACATAGATAACTACTCAAAGACCGTTTTCGAGATTTCTGGCTGTCGTGAAGCGATCAAATCGCTGTTGTTGTCATAAATAATTGAATGCCTCGTTCCACTAGTGATCCCCGAGGAAGCGAAACAGGTAACATACGAGATAGGACGCCGAGAATATTCGTAATGGAATAGAACTTCCTATTCATATTCAACCCTTTCTTCGGATATACTAAGCTGCTTTTCTGTTTCACTAACTACCTGGAATGATGAAATCGTTCACAAAACGAAGCTTGGTTAGGAATTTTCCATAAATGCGAACGCACTTTTCGCATCAACCGAACTTCGTTATCCATTACAATGTGTCCATGAAGAGCACAGGTGAGTAGGTATTGCTGATGGCCTCTATTGTTAATCGGAAAACATCAGTGGTAGGCGAGCAGTTGCAGCCTCTTCTATTTAAAATATGTGGTGATTAAAGTAGACTGAGAAATTAGCGCCTTTTCTGCAGGTGTGCTTTCTGACTCTAAAGGTGAACGCTCCTTTGTACCTTCGATTCTAAATTAGACTTCAGAAGGTAGTATCCCAAAGCATGAAGTTATAAAGAAGCAATTGCAGTAAGTTTTCTATCACCAAATGGCAGAATGTGGTAACAATCGCTGCCTTATTCAGCAAATTTAACGCCGGAATTTTTAAACGACGAATAAAGCGACGACATCATTTCGATTGGCTCTTTTTCAAAACATTTCAGCCTTTTCCTTTCACTATCTTCAGTCCTCTTAAGCCGTATATAAGCAATAGCGTTAAATGTGACAGAGTCACACTAAACACCTTTTTTTCCTTTTATCATGAAATCCCACGACGATGGTGGAAATGCAATCTGAACTTCTCGAATGCCTAACTGAAGCGCAAACAGCATTACTTTCAAGCAGCTGAGTGCCCCTGAACATCAGTAAAATAATCATCGATTGACCAACCACATGAGAAAACAACTCCATAGGAAAGATGATCGTTTTATGCGCCTTCGGAATATAAAACTTCTGTTTGTGGGTGATGACTGCCGAATCAAATATCCATGCGGAGGCGGTAATAGAACCCAATAAAGAATACCCAATAAAGAATAACGATACCACAAAACTATCAACAAGGAGTGGTTTTCTGTTTGCGGACTGATCGGTCGCGTATAGTGTTTCACCGGGCCAATCCTACATCTACCGGAGAATTTCTTCCCGACGAAAACTCAATTTCCACGCGTGAAAGTACTGCTGTGAACAAAAGCACAAAAGGATGGCCCACATTCTCTTTTCGGTCTTCCGTTCGAAAGTTCCGCCTCTTATTCATTTCCACCGGCATTCCCTATTGTGACAAAAATCGCTGGCAACAAAACTGTTTTTCGAAGCATTTTTACAAATCATTACAACAAGCTAGTATTAAAGCATTCAATTACTCTCTTGAGCTTCATAGGTTGATGATTAGCTTATAATGATTCTGATCCTTCTCGATGTGGAAGCTGAAGATGGTGAATTGTAACACCGGCAACGTCATTCAGCTGTAACCTCGAAAACCTCCCTCAAATCCACAAAAGCCGGCGAGTACTCGTGACAATAACCGAAGAAAGCATTAGTACGGCTAACTCAGAGTTCCATGAGAAAAAATTCCCTCGTATAGAGATACTCCAGTCTCGGTACATCGTGCACCACAGTCCTGTAGTTCCGATATAGCTGAACGTAAAATTCCCAGCGAACAGAGCGAGTTATTTTTTCAACAGGAACAACGAAGACAAATTATGATAACAATGTAGTTAAAGCAGAATATATAAGAACCTACACCTTGTATTATTAAGCTATCACCAGATTGATAATGACGCTTATTCGGCTAACGGTGCGACATACTCGTCTTCTTCCCGAGCCGAAGATCCAAGTCAATGGTCCACAGTAGTTCGTCGTCGAGATCTTGTGTGTTCGTCTTTGTATCGAGTCAAATTCTTTTCAGTGAGGCACCGCTCGATTCGAGTATAGGAGGGTGCCGTCGAGGGAGATTTTTCATTTGGTCGGTGGTTCATTTCATAGGATTCATAGGACTCATCCTCTACGGGCTTCTTTGAAGAAATCCTTCCAATTATTTTTCATCTTATCACAACGAAATCGTGCCCCAAAATATCGAACTTTAGTGTTAAAGTATAGCAAAAGAGATATCTTTGCATTCTCTTCATAAACAAGATAAACAAACAGAAAGTATCTCCCAGCGAAACGACCTTGTCGGCAAGACAGTTTTTTGAAAATTGTCAAGCGTAAGGAATATTGTCCCATAAACCACGTCTGACACAACATCTGTTCTTGGTAGCCCATCGATTGAATACAGAAAGTGTGGTAAAAAAGCTGCATGAAGAAGTTAACCATTGAGAAGGAAAGGGAGGTGCGATGCACATCGTCCATATTGCCCTCTACGCATACGTTGCAGACAATACCCCTCGAGGCTAATAAATATCCCAGGTTGCTTCCGAATAAACTCTTCAATTGCGTCTCGACAAATAGATCAATCCATGCAGCCGTCCACTACCTTAAGAGAAGAATCATTCCATATATTATTTCCTATATCATATTACATAAACACCAGTAGTTCTCTCAGAAGCATATGTTTTAAAATCTCATTCTGAATTTGGACCCAATTAATTGGCGCAGTGAAAATTCAAACTCGTCAATAATATTTATCTAAGGCTTCTTTCAGCTGCCGCCTTACATCCTTTTATACAGCATTCTGTCTTAACACTCAACGACCGAGACCCAACTTCCTTGTGCCTGCCGCATGTACTAGACACCTAATTTCTCAGCGCATGCATTGTGATCTGTAGTCAAGTCATAGCGGCCAATCCGAATTCTACCAGCTCCAGTCTGATTCCAAGTGATAAGGACCATATTTTGGCCCAAAAACGAAAAACATTGTAAAGCGAAATGCTAATACGGTATCCCATATAAATCGTATAACCTGCTTTCTAGTGGTTAAAAAAAAGGTAGTTGAAAAAGGAAAGCTTCTACTGATGGTTGCACATGATCGATGTATCCTTGTATTTAAATCTATCTACTTTTGCAATAAGCGGGCAGAAGTGTTTTTAAGTGAGTACCAATTTTCACAATTCTTCGAAACTGATGCAGACGTTACTAGCATTAGTAAAATATCAGACCAACACTGAATCGCAGGTCTTCGTATGTTCCACGTGCCCGAGCACTATTGTTTTCGTTTTCTGAGAACCGTAACCCTTAGAGGTAGTCGGGTTCGTATTTGGATTTGGCTGCGGTTCTAGTCTAAGACCTGCTGTGCTTCTTTCTATTTGACATTTTGAGCTGGCTATGCAAAGGCATCCCCAATTCCTCACTACTGACAACCACTGGTCCAGCTTAATCGAAGTGAGGTTTGCTTTTCGAAGACTAAAACTCTGCAAGCACAAGTGCGATTTCCATCGCTGAACTGACTTATGTGATTTGATGACCAATCCATCGATACAGCATATGCCCAACCCAATCTCATTTGCACACTTTTTAAAGTCCTTGGAAGAATTTATGTGTAGGAAGTACTTCCTGATCAGATTTAATCCAAACAAAATATCATCTAAAAGATAAGACCAAGGCTAAAATGCTAATACAAATGGCATGCATCACGACGAGATGTGCTACATTTGATTTAAATGCACGGATTCCTGACTAAGACGATATCAGACAATCTTCATATGACTGGACGAAGGCGATTGTACTCGCTTACGACAGATGGACTACAAAAGTTTCCGAGCAGTTTGCTATGAATCGCCGAATAGTAAGTCCTCCAAGTAAGCTCAAGGCCTTCCAAGGCACTCAAATTTTCTAGTGAGACCTATGTTAAGTAATTCTGTCATTGTAATCATCCTCTAACATTATAGTTGAATTTTGACAATACTCTGACAACGAAACCAATATAACAAAAGTACGTAACTGGTAGCTCAACTAACTGGACCAAATTTACACTATGGAACAAAGATATTAAACGCAAGCAGTGTATAATTTTTAAAAGAAGGAGAAAGAGAGAGAGAGAGTGACCACAGCACGAATAGTCTTCATCACCAAAGTATAGAAGCGTCAACCTTTGAATCGAGTAAGGATGTCACTAGCCCATATCAAGCAAGCAAAAGTGTAAGAAAGACTGTAGGTAATTTAAAGATAAGTGGTCAGAACTCTCCTGAAGTTACTTGAGTACAGTTTCACACAGGATTCAAAACCTTTAATTTGCAACCAACTAAGATAGCACGTAACAAAAATACGCAAACAAATCAATGGAGTGAAGAAAAGAAAACGAAAATCAAGCCAACAAAAAACGAGTAAGATGTTGGCCACATAGACAACACATTTTGGAACAACTGGGATAAATCAACAATTTAAGCAGGTATATAGTTCCATGACATACTCAACGTTAAGAAAACGAGAAATAAAGTTATAATAACTACAATGACAGCCTGATATAGCACATGACCGTGAAGGAAAAACAGTTCTAGGAATAACAGCGGCTACAAAGTGGACAACGAAAAAGCCATTCGAGTTCACGTTCAGATCATTCAGTTCAAAGCACGTGTGCTTTGCAATTTCATAGCAACCTTTTCCGCTAATATTAGAACATTTACACAGACCCCACAAATTTCATGGGAAACTCTCTATAGCTTCTCAATTCGATGCAGATCTCTTAACTCCAAAGCCCAAGCTTGGCCTTTTGTTTCTGCTTCTTTTTGACGACATCCAGATTTCTTTCTTTCCAATTAGATTTCCTCAACTTAATTGGACGATTTCCAACGTACTTTCCGTCCATTTCCCTCATGGCACGAACATAGTCCTACCGATAATTACAGAAGTATTCGTATAAAACGAATACACTACCATATACTAACAAAGTACCCAAAATAATAAATTTAAATAAAACTAACATCTGACTCCGTAAATGAAACGAAACCATATCCTTTACTCTTATTGGACCTCGAGTCTCGAACAACCTGAACAATGAATTTCTCTTGAACGTCCTACCTAACTATGAACCAAGACGTCTCAATCTAATGTTATGAAACTCCTTATCGTATTCAAAATAAGTAACAGTTACAATAGGGAGATTCACTTGAGGAAAAAAAACCCAATTGAGAAAGGTAAATACGTACCAAACAGGGATACAGGATAACCACATTCCTAAGTGAAAATCTAAGTAGTCCACATTCGAAAATGAAACAACTTGTTAAATCATAACGCCCTCGAAAAAGCAGACGATAAAAGAGAAGATCATTGCACTACTATTTTCCATATTTACTTGGATACTTGAACGGGCCGTCATCACTGGTTGTGTGGGTGTTAGTCTGTTCTTCATTTCTCGGAGCGTCGCTGGTTTAGCCATCGTGGTTTCCTGAAATCCCGAGGTCAGCCTGGCCAAAGTCTGCACTAGGTCGTCACCACCACAGATAGTCACCGTCCTTGTGGATCAGAGGTTTGCCATCATCCGACTAATTTGATACCAGAACGGTGGTAGCTCCCTATATTGGTTCACTCTTAGCTGGGCTTCCTGATTGAAACGCAAGACTTCTTCTTTGCTTGGGAGACCCTGCCGTGGAGATGAATCTCCCCGCTGTGCATTGCAGTCCAACACCCAGGATCATTTCCCAGCCACGATGAGGCGATAAACCGTAGGGAGGACTATTTTCTATAACATTCCACAAATAATTTAATAGTTTAGTAAGAATTCCTATAACAACGTTTCTCTGTTAAAGATCACTGCAACTATTCAGCAGGACGAGCGAGCACTCCAATTTTCATATAACATTTCTACCGCGAAATTTTTCTTGTAACAATTTTACCTTTTGATAGAAGATCACGAATTGAAATAAACACAAACAGACCAAACGAATATATGCATTACCTTCGCTTTCTGGAAACTTGGATATTTTCGAAAAGCTTTCGCTAAAAGTTCATCCGATACCTGTAATTAGAACGAATGCGACTAAAAACAAGTACTTCATCAAATACACATAACCACACAGACTTCGTTTCCCAGATCTCCACAAAATATCCGGAAGTCGTTCTTATCCCATTCAGCGAGCGAAGAATCTTCCCATACCTGAAAAAACGTCTTGTACATTAGAGTAAGGAAGACTTCCGTAACGTCACCAGCTAGAAAAATGCAAAAATAAGTTTGGTAACAAGTATTTCAGCTGCTAAACCTCAACAAATCGTGGAGTTATGCAAGCGAATGTGCAATGCAACGCAAAATAGTATAAATATACCTGTCCACCACCTGCTCGAAGATATTTCTTAGGTTTGGATGGCTTGGAATCCTTGACTCTTGCTGATGAAGGCGCCGATGGATGTTCATTTTTCTTCTCCATAGCTTCAATATCCGACGCCAGTGCCTTTATAAATCCGATAAGCGCATATAATCACAAAAGATACATAGAAGGAAAAAGATCAACATTCAAAGCCAGATCTGTCTAAGTGGGTACGGAATCAAAACAAAGATCGAAAATCGAAGGACGTACAAAGGTAACGGGAGCTGTGGAACTCTGGCCTGCTGCAACATTGCTTGTAGAAGGGTCAGCGTTGTAGATTTTCGGTGCACTTTCAATGGTCGCTGAGTGTTTTGGCGCTGACTGACGAAGCTGAAAGCTCTTTGCTGTTTAGAAAACTCTACACCAGTCCAAAAACTTGGTTAAATAGAACAGTGATTATAAATTTTATTTAATTGCATGCTTTCTCAATAACGATTTTCAATACCACAAAAAGATTTTTCTAGGAGAAAGCATCGTCTAAAAAACAAAGATTCGCGGGATAAGAGATTTCGTTAGGAAGTTCGAAACACCAAGCACATAACCATGCACCAATCTCCATTCTCTATTGACTGAAATCCATACAGAACCTCCTTAAAACTTTACACTACTATAATGAACTACCCTCCCAACGGTTTACCGCTTCATCGTGGCTGGGAGGTGTTCCTTGGTGTCGGGCTGCGATGTACAGTAGGTTGATTCATCCCCTCGGTAGAGCCTCCTAAGCTGATAAGCAATCAGAGGTTTCTATCAGAAAGCCGAGCTAGGAGTAAACCAATACAAGGATCCGTCACCGTCCTGATATCAAAGTCGCATGGTGGCAAATCTTCCTCTGATCCACAAGGGCGCAACTGCCCGTGGTGGTAAAGACTTGGGGCAGGCTTTGGCCAGACTGATCTCGGGATTCCAGGGAAACAATGGCTAAACGAGCAAAACTCCGAAAAATGGAGATTATGCTGGGGCCCACACAATCAGTGAGGACAGGCCGTCCAAATGTCCAAGTAATGAACTACTCATCTAAAATCCCACATTCATGCACTCCACCTCAAGAAAAACCAACGTTCAATCACTTGATGAAATACGGTAATGAGAATATGGTGGCAATTGTAAACTACAAGAAAAAGAATTGAGGCGAGTATGGTTTGAGACGTTTTAAAATGATTGGAATGATTCCATAAATCGAGATGAATGAGAAACATGGACCAGGAGCAAAATCATTCAACATATGTGAAAAACAAATTATTTCCACTATTATGACAACAAGAACTATATAATGCGCCCATACCATGTAAAACAAAAAGAAAAAGAAAGAGTGAAATTGACTACTGAAGCAAGAGATAAGAAATACCTGATGTGGCAAAAAGATAGTCGGCATTGGCATTGGAAAGGCTGGCGGAGTACGAAAAGCCTGGCTATGAACGAAAATAGGAGGCGGAACAGGAGGAGGGATAACTCCTGGGACTGGTGATAGAAAAGGAGCCATAACCGTAGGTGCCGAGAAACTTTGCAGCATCGGTGCTTAAAGATTGTACAAAGTGGATATATTAGCTCAAGATTAACAGTACGAGTTTTGAGAAAAGAAACAAATATAGATGAAGAAGAACCTGCAGCGATTACTGGTACAGCTGGTGACACAGATACAGCAGGCGGAGCACTGATAACTGCACCGTTTGATGTTACTTCCAGACCATTTGTTTCCTTAAGTTCTTCAGCCGGGTCGGCTTTCTTCTTCTTCTTTGGCGACGGTCCAGGGTCAGCAACAAGTGACGATATCTCGCTTTCGAAACTGAATAACAGAAGGTAACATGAAGGAAAAGATATACCACTTGGTGATTTATAACAGCTCCCAACCAACAGTGTGTTTTCTAGTTAGAAGCATACTTTAAGAAAACGAGGTTTTTTGAAGAACAGGTGACCTTAAGGTGTTCTATAGAAAGTGTCAACATCACTGAGCATAGGCTTAATCAAAAGAAAGCAGTCGAGCTTTGCATAGATCATCAATGAATGTACTAGCGTAGGTAGTCAGGTAACTACAAGTGACAAGCTTCATACAAAGGAAGCAAAAATTCGTCCTCCTAATCTCCATAGGATCTCAAATGATCAGTGGATTCACGAGGTTAGAAGTTTAGTGAGTAATAAATCCTAACCTCAATAGTTTCTAGAAAGCTAAGAAAGTCTTCTACCTTACTATACGGAAAACAGCTCAGCTAAGGTAATAATAAAAGAGCCTCTTCTTCATATAGCATACCATTACATGATATGCCCAATTATTAGTGAGAGGACATAATCAACTGGTCAAATAAGGACAGGGACGAGCAAACTATGCACCTCGGTGCTCTTGGCGACCAGGGCGAGATGAGAGGAGAGGAAAGCCCTGTAAAGCGCGAAATGAAACATGCTCTCATGACAGTGGAAAAACCGAGAAAGAAAAATCACAGAACAAAATCGACACCTACAGAGCCAGTTCAGCATCCAGATCCGCCATCGATGATATGAGCGTGCTTGTGTGAGGATTACGGGACGGAACTCTGCAAATAAACATCACACCACTGATCCAAAACGAAGCATTGCGCAGAACGGTACGCGAGACAACACGATAAGCGAAAACGAATTCGAGCCGTACACAAGCACTCGAAGGACACCGTCGTGAAACAAGAGCACGCCGAATCGCAACGGCGCAGCGCTGTAACTCGTCCACTCCGTCACTACAGTAACCTCCATTCACGACTTTATCCAGCCTTACGAGGATACAAACGAAATTGTTCGATTTGTTCGGAATAGACGAATGTGTAGGTGGAGCATTTTTGATGGAAACGGTGTGTAGAGTGCAGCACCCCCATCGTTCGTGTTCAATCGCAAGTGGCGCACCAGCCCTTATGTAAAACTGGACGACCGAATTAGATCCAGAGGCACGCAAATGTGTCAGTGAACAAAGGAATATATCCATACCAAATGTTAACGAACATCAGAGGTCAGAAATTACCACCAGGGTAAAGCCTGAAAGAACAAGAGCACCGATGGTTTCAGCATACTTCGGAATATTGCCAAGAGCACGAGAATTCATAAGAACGTGAAACTTGTTCATTCTTCATGGCATCTTTTCCATAAAGTGACCATTCATGTTTTGTCTTCGGCCGGATTGCATGGCCGAGTTACCGTCCGGTACACTTGCGTTCACACGTACAATCTCCATCCCTTACTTCGTAGGGACGCTGAATCCATGCGCTCATTGCCGAACACATGTCATGGGTAATACACTTAAAAAAGGGAATAAGAAAAAAAGAAAAGAAAAAAAAGAACAGTAGTACATAATCACCATAAAAAAGGCGATTATGGTTGACAATCGTCCAACGACCGCTCTGCATCCTGGCGAACTACCTGCTGAACTCGGACCATTTTGGCGTGGCTGGAGTCCCTGTATAAGAGGGTTACTTCATTCGTGCAGTACTCTGTTGTATTCGATTCGACTTGGTGTGACCACGACGATAACCTACATCGCAGGATGAATGAACTACTGTGGACACTTGGTATTGGAATCGCCGTGGCTCTGATTAGGACGACAGCGCCGAAACGTTAGCCAAAATGAAGATTTGTAGCAGACTTATGTAAGCTTGTCAGTAACGAAGGCATGTCGTGGAGAATAACAGAAAGGGTAATGCTGGGAGAAAGGTGAAGCGAAGGGCCCGCTTGGTGTGGTGGTGAACACGTTATTCTCCGGAAGGGATAATAGCGAGTTAGATCCCCACTACAAACCTGCCGCCAGGTGTTTTAAGTAAATAAAAAAGTGAGTACATGTCATGGAGAGTTCAGTTGTTTTGGACTTGTCACTGGTCGCGTGTTTTTGCTGTTCTTCTTCTGTCTTTTCGATATTAGCATTTATTTTCTGCCTGGTATAATTCTTCACTACAAGTTATGATGTGAGATAAGGAAAGGATCCCGGAAATGAAAATCGTGATTCTTTCTGGCCCGGGTCAAAGTTTTGCGAATACTTGAGTATCGTTGAGGCTGTATCTCACATCATACCTTGCCGTGAAAAATTATAGCAGGCAGAAAACAAAAGGCTAACATTATCTTAGCAATGTTGAGATTTGTGTTATTTGATTCTTGATAGTTGAATGGCCCGTCCTCAATGGTTGTGCGGACCTCCAGCATAGTCTCCATTTTTCGGAGTTTTGCTTGTTTAGCCATTGTTTCCCTGGAGTCCCGAGGTCAGCTTGGCCAAAGTCTGCCTGAGATCGGCACCACCACGAGCAGTCGCCGCATTTGTGAATCAGAGGGAGATTTGCCACCATGCGACTAGTTTGATATCAGAACGGTGGTGGATCCAAGTAACGGAGTCCTTCTCAGGTCAGGAGACCCTGCCGGGTGGAAGAATGCCCCACCTCTCGCTCGCCCTGGACAGCTCAGTCCAATATCCAGAAACACCTCCCAGCCACGATGAGGCGGTAAACCGTTGGGAGAACTCTGTTAGAGATTTAAATTTAAAGATATTAATGCATTTAACTCGGTTAGTGGTTTGCCGTTATTGATCTATTCTTGGGCTAGAGAAGGCAAATATATGGATCTACAGGATAAATACTCTCGATTTTCCTTTTATTTAACATATACTGGATCCAGCCATAACTAAAAGTCAGATTTGAACAGTATCTTTAAAACTATCGGGGCTTGACTTGAACTCAACTTTACTAACCAACGTATTGACCACTAAAATTTACACAATCTTGTCAATAAGATGCGGATTCATTAGTCGTTTCAGTGGTCAAGTATTCTGGAATTCTGGCAGGGACGAATTCTTCGAAAGTATTTTCAGTAGCGGCTTGATTAGTGAAGATATTTGCTTGGAAATAATTATGAACGTGCTTGAAAAACTGGTTAGCGTTGGCGATAGGTCTGGTAGATGCGATGGAATAAATGTTTGTGTAGCCGGTTTCGTTCCAACTTTGCAGTTTCGTAGTATGACGTTTGCTAGGTTATCGTCAAATGACAGAACTCGTTGATGTATATTCACCCTAGACGTTCCGATCATCCGTGCATTTTGTCGACTTTCTGACGATACCTCTCTGCTTCCATAGTTTAGTTAGGGTTCAAGAACTTTTAGTGGCTGCCGTAATTCCCAGGACCGACTTTGTATCAACCTCGGCATTCATGAATAATTCGCCATAAGCTCACACGGGCTTCTTATTAAATAGTAATTATCCATATGGATACGAAACGGTGGCTTCGGCAGCATTAAAGGAACAAACGCGCTCCCAAACGATGTCTGCCGAGAATAAGGTGCCGTTTATCCTGCCTTTATTTCCAATAAAATAGGTACACCTATAAAAGATCGCTTAAAAAGGGTCTGACTAGAGGAGTTGGTAGCAGTGACTGAAACACCATCGAATACTCTCAGAAGCCTATTAGTTCGTAACCATTTGTATGACCGTCTATGACGACGCAAAATGGTATAATTTGCCCAACGGGAGAGAAGATGATTGCATGAATTCAACAGATACGTTAAACCTGTCAACGCATGCCAGGACGGATATATTAGAGAAACGGTTAGACCCACTATGTGTCCGTACAAAAGAACACCTAGACGGTAAGTGTAAAGGAAAACAAGGTACTCCATTAGGCACGCATTGGACAAATGCATTACCAGGAAGATTTTGTAGTAGAAGTCACAATCCTCGCATAAAGGAAAGCTCTAAAACTGTCGGCGTAGATCAATCCTAAAGGGATGCGCCATGCATTCGAGTTCATTAAGCATCGCTTGGCAGTGATTGAATGCATACCTGGCTTTTACAATGACTCGCGGTGGACTACCGATGTATTGAGGCACTGCTGCTATCCTTCCAGACAAGTTTGATACTAATTTGTCGATCCTGTAGGGATGGAAGGCTTGATTGGCCATGGGCGTGGGGATCGATTCCACATTTGCGTCGCAGGGCATCTCCGACCACTGCGCCACATGAACCCTTAAATCCTCAATCCTTGCAAAGGAATCTAATCGCATAGAGGAAGGTTTTGCGATCACGCGTGACCTCGTCCCATATCTCAGGATGAATTTTTGACCTGGGTCGGGCACATTCCTTATCCAGACTGTGCGGCTGGCCTCCATCAATAACTGAACACTTATAAAGTTCAAAACGGTAAGTGTTTCAAAAGGAGCTATTTACCATGCGATTTAAATTTAGGTGTTGAGGTTTGACTGTTGTGGTTTTGAAAGTGTTTGATTGAGTAGGTAGCGTAAAAACTTGACCTCTCCGGTCTCTGAGGGAAGCGAAACGGTCAAATAGTGGCTGTTGTGAATAATTTATTCGTCGCTATTGTGACATTTATTTAAAAGCTCGCATCTGCTTAAGAAGAAAGTATTAATTCCTATTCTGAACGTCGAATTAGCTTAAGCAGAGTGTTTTGATATCACCACCACAAGCAGCGCTCGATCCTTATGAATCGAGGATTGGTTTGACATATTGTGAATCGGCTCTTTCTTTCAGGGACAACAGCTACTCTGAGATTTGATTCGTTCTTAGCTGATCTTTCGTATGTAAATGAAGAACTCATTCACAGTTTGGCTTTAGGGAATCAATACATTGATACCACTTGACATCGCGGTCAGTCATCCAGAAACCCTTACCATCTACGATGAGGCGGTACATGAAATTACTGTTGCACATAATATGAAGTCGGACTTATCATGATATATAGAGAATAGAAAACACGGAAAAGGAACAACTCAGTGTTGTATTCTTCACAAGGAGCCCGTTACCAACGAATAAACCTCGGAAAAGTGGGCTTGAATGTGGGACAACTAAGACCGCTATCGCAGTGCATTCCCCTCATTTATCACCAACATTTCATAGTCGGTCAACTGGTATTCTAAGTTTCTGTAGTTGGTGTCTAAAATTATGAGGTGATGGTTTCCAAATTCCTACTATATTTTTTGAGAAAGTACTGGAAAAGTCGAATAGCGCATTTACGTGATTGGTTTAGCAGGGGATTTATAGCGGGGATAGCGCAGTGGTTAGTGATGCCACCGATCAAGAAGCAAAGGCGCTAGTTCGATCCTCGCCCCAACGCTCCCCTCCAATCCACGTAGGAGTGCATTAGGAATTGATGCAACCAGCATTCTGATACATTTATAAAGAAGGTGAAATCCTCAGGCAGCAGCAGCTGAAACAACACGTGGAATGTTTGTAGGCTTTTGTGGAGGATGAATGCTGGATGAAAGAATCAGATGCAAGCGCTAGCTGGGATCTTCACAGGCTCGTGTAAAATAAAATTATAAAAAACAGTAAATATCCAGATAGCAAAACCTAAAGGAAGTAGCTCAAATCTTTGAGGTAACTGCATTATGCCCCTCGCTTTAAAAATGCTGTGCTGTAATCTATGAAATATATGGACTCTGGTCATACGAATGGTAAAAATAAATTCGAACACAGTAGGACAGCATCGTATGGATGAAATACTACTTTTATCATAACCGGCCGATCATGTACAATAAAAAAATAAGATACATATATTAAGAATGCAGAGAAGGAGCCGTCCGGGATAACTATTCTGGCATTAGTCCCGCTGAAATTGCAACGATTTCCCGCCTTAGGATCATGTCTTTTTCCGTCAGATAACCTCTTTCTAGATTTAGTAAACCCTTGGGACAAAACTATTCTGAATTCTTCTATTTGATATTTGGAACAAAACCATACAGCTCCAAACACCACGTGACACTTTAATAGTGTAAAAAATTTTGTTTATTTCACACGATCCGTCATTCACACCTACTGTACGGATCCCAGCACTTCTTGCTTTCGATTCGTTTCCTCCTATTCGTCGTCCACAAAGGTCTTCGAACTTTTCATATGTGGGCGCAGCCGGTGCTTCACGATTTTCCTTTCATCATGAATATCATTAAATTCTGGTCGAATCGATACTCACTGGTATCCTGAGATAACCAGGCTAGGCCGTACCCGCATTGATAGCAGACTGAACTTCTCCCAGACAAGTCTGGCAGCAATTTGACGATTCCCGAAGAATGACAAGCTTGGTGACATCACAAACACTGCTCTATCCTCCTCTTGATTGTGTATAGTAGCTAATGATAATAGCCGAACATTGAAGACTCAATGTTAGCAGTCATAAGAGGGAAGTTCTATTAACACCGTGTTCGCTCAACGGTGTAGGTCAGTCATTTAAAAAGAAGTGTCTGTGACGAATGGAGATATCAAATAGGGAAATTTCCTTCGTTTTACCATAATTACTCTCATACCTTATCATAATATCACTAGCGAATCGATTGATTGGAATCAATACTTTTTTCTGCGGATTAGCGTTGATGACATTATCCCGAGGCCTTTCACTGATAGTTTTTAGGAGTTTTGGGTTCACTTTGGGAGAGGTATCATGGTCAAATAGAACTTAAACCATATCTGGAAAAAGGGAGGTAGAACTACCTATTTGGCAGTTTAGCGAGAAAAAAACGCAAAGCAAGGCCTTAGTGGTGCAGTGTGTTAGACACGAGCTCTGGGAAAGAATAATCGTGGTTCGATTTGGTCCGGGGTCCAAGTTTTGCGAGTACTTCAGCATCGGTATGGTTGTACTTCACATCATACCGTACCGTGAAGAATTACAGTAGGCAGCAAATAGGAGATTAACAAACTGAGGAGTATTGTTTAACAACATCACCCACGAAATAAAAGCCACTCATTAAGGTTTTTGTTCGTTTTAGAACTTCCTCTCTATTAGAAAAAATCTATCCAGCAAAAGTCCCTTATGTCTTTTTTCTACAGAAAAAACACCACTATCCAACGAAAGTCCCTCGTGTCCTTTTTCTACAGAAAAAAACGCTACCTTCCTATCTAATTGAATGCCCAGCGATGAGGACACACCCTGAGGTTATTATGCTGGCCATTCCCAGTGACCTGAGCAAGGTCGTGGTATCGAGTGCCATGTCCACAGTGTCCATTTATAATTCCTACATTATTCTCTGCTAACACTACTATAGTCCATTCTTTATGTCAAAACATCAGATTTTTCCCTTCGACGATAACACTGGCACCCCACAATACAGCCACGGTAGTTGTTTGGTTATGCTTTGCTTTGCTTTGTTTGCTTGCTTATTGTTTGCTTTTGTTTCTTTAGTCTTGAATTAATAGGCACCTAAATTGCACCCGTACCATTTTGTACAGCAGAGGAAATTCAAAATTTCCTCACTTTTCTAGTCCTGAATCTGAAGGGAAGTGGTTTTTCTCTCGTACGCAACTACATTTTTAGACTGTGGAGCCTTAGAAAGCATAGCAACATCAGTGGGAATATCGCGCTATGTGTATTTCGTTCATCGGAAAACTGTAATTCCTCGAATAAAGGAAACTGTGCTGACTGTATACGATCTCTGGACCGGCGGTAACAGGTATGTTCGATCTCAGTAATGTTATACTGTTATACTATTACAGTAATATCAAACGATATCATCACTTTTAATTTACTGCCTAGTAAATAAAAAATGACGGCATTGTGATTTATATTACAGCTTCAGCTTAACTCGTTTCAATGCCGATTTGTGCTTCCAAGATCAATCTCGTTGACGGGTGATTACTGATAGAATCCATAGGTCAATAACACTGCTGAGAGAAAGACGAAACAAAGGACTCCCATGGTGTAGCGGTGAACACGTTAGCCCTCGGAAAGGATAATAACATGTTCGTTCCCCACCGCAGACACCAGTGGTTCGGGGTTTTTCAAATATCTCAGCATCCACAACGTTGCTGAGATATTTGCAAAACTCTGGACCGCAGGTGTCTATGGTGAGGAACGAACGCGCTATTATCCTTTCCGGGGAGTAACGCGTTCACCACCACACCATGCGGGTCCTTTGTTTCGCACGTCTCTCAGCTATTTCTATCGATCTTTTTGCCACAGCAATCTCAATCTTTTATCTCAGCATCATTGTAGTTCAAACGGTAGCTAAATTATGTGCCACTGTGACTGTTCTATGCAGTAGTTTGTTTTTTCAATTCAATTTAAGCGAATATAAAGTGGATTTTCGCGAAGGTGAAGAGCTTCTGGAATTCTACGAGTTGAATGAGGATGAAGCTGCCGTTATCGTCGAAAGCGTAGATGAGTTTTTGGTGCGTCCTCATTGCTCTTACTATAAAAAAAAATAAAGTTGATCATAGTAGCCGAGTGCGTATTATTTTAATGCATGCCTAATTTAGCAGTTACCGAAATCACCTCACCTACTCATGCATGAGCAATTTACAGTTTGCAATTACAGTACTAAGTATTCGGTTTTAGATTTTACATGCTCACGTAAACCATGAGCAAAAGTGGGTTGTGGTGCTGAATCGTGTTCATATAATTGAAAAACGACATCAGGAAGAGGGAACGAACGAATACAGGTGCATGAGGTGAATGAGATGATGAACTTCGAAATTTCATAGTGTTAAAGAATGAACCTCCCAAAGGTCTACCGTTTCATTGTGGCTGTAAGGTGTTCCTGAGTGTCGGGCTGCGATGTACAATGGGGTGATTCATCTCCCCAGCAGGGTTTTCCGTGCTGAGAAGGAGTCCGGTGTTTCCAACAAGAAGTCCAGCTAAGAGTAAACCAATACCAGGATCCACCACCATCCTGCTATCAAACTAGCCGCATGGTGGTTCATCTCCTTCTGATCCGCAAAGGCGGCGACTGCCTGTTGTGGTGACGACTTGGGGTAGACTTTAACCTGGCCGTCTTTGAAACTCCAGAGAACCACAGTGGCTAAATCAGCTAAACTCCGAAAAAGAAAATGGAGATTATGCTGGTGCCCGCACAACCAATGAGGATTGGTCATCCAAGTATCGAAGTGAATAAAGAATGGTTTGAATGACCGGATTACTGACAAATTGTACTTTAATTTATGTTGTGAGAGACTTTATAAGCAGTGCTTCTTATTAAAAGGTCAATGAGGTCAATGAGATTGAGTAATTCAGTGGTATGAATGTTTTTGGTGAGATTTCAGGTACGAAAGAGGGCTGACGGTGCTAGCGTGTTCGCGATTGGGTGTACGAGTATTGGAACTTGAGTGCAGGAGCAAGGTCATTGATGTCTCTCGAACTGGTAATGTCTAAGTTTTGCTTTCCTTTTTCTATTAGTTGGGTTTCTAGCCTATATTTTCCTCCCATTATCACCGTGCTGTGTCAAATTAAAACGTTACGATTTTATGCACTTGCCAGTGTGTTCTAGTAGTACATGTTCTTACCATGATCCCAGTTCGTGAAGAGATCTCCCCTTATTTTTGATCTCGTTAGTATTTGAATTCCTTCAGAAACTACCGATTCCATTCCACTAATTTTCAATGCATAGATAGATTAATGCATTGGCTATGAAATGAGTAGAATATATGATTTATGTCTTTCAAAGGAAATAAGCCGGCATAAAACACATACGAAAGGTTTTTGATGTCGCCTGTAGCACCGTTCGTACATTCGATCGTCGACTGACTCGAACTAGCCAGTAAAGCCTTCATTTCTCCGTGTTGCGTGCAAGAGTGGTCCATTGGGTTCTCTCCGCTCTAGGAACTCGTTGAGAACCACATTTTCTAGTGTATTCGTGAAGAAGTCTGACCATTATTTCGCTGGTCTAGCTGCAGTGCGTTTACATAGCCAAGAAACCAATCATTAACGGCCTTTGTCCATCGGTAGTCGTTCACAGGCATTACGTGTCTAGTCCACGTTATCTTCGACAGTTAAGTGTACAGAACGGTGTCCTTGACTTCTGGTCGTTTACGTAGGTCGAAGTTTCGCATCCTTTCTCTTAATTGCGTAATATGTGGTATTTCCAGCATCTTCCTTTCGCTTAGGCGTTCGATAACGCTGAGTGATCTTTCATCATGCTTACGTAGCGACCAGTTTTCCGACGCATACGTGAAGGCAGGAAGAATCGTGGAGTTGAAAAGGTGGGCACAGGGTCACGTGCTCTTTATTCTCACTACACCCTCGATGTTCTTGAAAACTCCACAAGCCACTCGCTTCCTTCTGCTCAACTCTGGAGCTGAGTCGCTCTTCGTGTTCAGGTAGTTCACGAAGAATCTTTATATACTTAGTAGGGACTCTCTCGGTGTCCGTGGTTTCGGTGACTGCTTCTATCTCAACTGAGTGAAAAGCTTTCCTTAAATCGATGGAAGTAGGACAGAGCGGTTTCTTGTACTCTCGCGACAGCTCAGTGAGTCCTATTATCATGCGTAGTTGTCCATAGTCGTGAATCGTTTTCGAAACTTTGCTTGCTCACATAGATGTCCGTCGTGTAGTGTCCTGCCAGTTCTGTTTACGATAACTCGAACGAAAAGTTCATAGAAGAGAGATAGCAAGCAGACCGTGTGATAGTTTCTGATACCGTGGAAATCACCTTTCCTGAACAATAACACGGTCTTCCTCGTCTTCCACAGAGTAGAAACCTTGCATTTAGACAGGTAACGTGTGAAGAGCCAAGGCACTGTGTTCATGAGTACTGGCGGAAGGTTATTCAGGTATTCAGGTCTTATCATGCTCGGAGTTGGTGTTGTTCGATTTTTCACCGACGAAATATTTCCGGAAGGAGAACCGATGGTACGACATATCCATCCTCCTCTATTTCAAATGAGGGCACGAAAACGTGGCTACTGAAGAAATCCAACTAGTAACTGTGAGTGGTTTTCTCCACTGCCTTTCTGGAATCCACAACTGTTCCGCCTGGTGTCGAAGTGCAACCACCTTGGTTTGGAATTGGCGAGGTTTTGGTAGACTTAACGAATGCTTTTCCCAACCTCTGCAGCTTCACCATTACTGTTGCTCTTCTCTCTTTAAGATCTTTTATCGCCTGTTTGCATTGTTTTGCAGGTTCGGACATGAGCTCGCAATTTTCTGTAGCTCATGCGATTCAACGCCTGTGTTCCATCTTAAGTGGTTCCGGAGATAGACGTCTCTTTGTGTTTTTCGAACTTTCGGCTTTCATAGTGCTAATGTCAATATGTTGAAAAAGCTGATTGTATCGTCGATGTCATCAATAACGACATTTTGCCAGTAGCTGACTAATGAACTGAATAAGTCCCAGTTTGTGGTGGTTTTGGGGCTTTCTTTTCTGAAGTTAATGGCTTCTGTTCTTTCTGCGAGAAGTGAAATCTTTAAAGAACGAGGCTATGGTCTAGTTCAGTGTAGGATTTTGGAAAAGCAGCGACATCAGTTAGGTAAAACTTTTGATTTACTATGATATGGTCTACTTCGTTACAGTACTTTTCACTGGGAGACTACAGCTTTAGTAGTGGAGCTTCTAGAGTTGTGAGTTCCCATTAATGATCTTCGTCATGATAAACTGAGACAGCCGCTCATGGTGTAATTTCCATTCTGATCTGTGAGTTACAATGTGGCGTTTTTCAGATGTTCTTCTGGATCCAGTGTTAGCGTTAAAGTCTCCAATGATGACGTTAAAGGATGTATGGTCTTCTGTGAAGAGCTGCTTCAAATCCACATAGAACGCTTCGTCACAGTTTGATGTCGGCGCGTAAACGACGAAGATTGCCAAAGTCGGTATTGATCCACATCTCGTCAATCGTAAACTTCCGATTCGGGTTGTTAGTTGTTCCAATGAATCGATGTTCATGGACAAAGTTGTGATGATGAGGACGCCGAAGCAGCTAACTCCGCTATTGTCGTATATTGCCAGGAACAGTTCTTCTTCGGTGTCATAGGCGGCGTTGAATGGGTGGCGTCTTCTCGTCTCAGCCACTCCGATGACGTCGTACCTTATCCTTCTTTCCTGCATAATCAAGTCGTCTATCGAGGATTCAGATTCAAGTGTGTGTGTGAGTTGTAGGTACAGATATTCACGCGTCACGCTAGTCCTTTGCGATTTAGGCAGCCTATCCGTACTCGTTCTACACAACGCTGCCGAATCAGGGTTCTTTCGGGGCAAGGAAGGAGGCCCGTCTATTTTAGTGTTTAGCACTTTATACCCACGTAGAGGTTGCTGAGCCCCGAACGTAGCGCCTGGTATATTCACTGTTAGCTTGGCAGTCTGTCTGAAAAGATGATGGGCTTATTTGTTAGAGCGACTCCTAACTGCTTCGCATATGTTTCCGTGTCACTTGATTGCAGGCTTTTGGCCGAATTCATTCGTAGAATATACTCTGCATAAACGAGAACACACCAATGCACGTTTGCATGAATACGTCCTCGTAAATACAGAAGGTATGTGCCAAAAGCAGAAACAGGGCGTCCATTCCCTCACCGCGCTGCGTTGTCTTGCGACTAACAGACCAGCAAGAGATCCCTCTGTGAAGGAGATACGTGGTTTTGGTATCACCTGTATCACCTGTAGTCCCGTTGATCGTCGAGTGACTCGAGCGAGCGCCAGTAAGTCTTCCATTTTTCCCTATTGCGTGCATGAGTAGCCAAGTGGGTTCTGCTTGCTCTAGGTACGTCGACCATCATATCTTTCTTAAAGACTCTTTGTGAAGAACTCTGACCATCGGGTCGGTGGTCTTCCTGTAGTACGTTTGACATCCCGAGAAATCCAGTCACTAACGGCTCTTGTGCATCGGTTGTCGTTCATACGCATTACGTGTGCGGCCCACCTTATCGACTGTTTGGGTACAGAACGGCATCTTTGATTTTCGACCGTTGACGTGGGTCGGAACTTTGGATCCCTTCCCTTACTTGTGTGGAACGGGATACTCCTAGCATTGTCCTTTCGACTGCGCGTTCGATAACGCTGAGTGACCTTTCATCCTGCTTACGCAGCGACCAGGTTTATGACGCATACGTTAGGGCAGGAAGTACCGTTAAGTCGAAAAGGTGGGCACGGAGTCGGGTATTCCTTGTTCTCTTCACTACATCCTCGATGCTCTTGAAAGCTCTCCAAGCCGCTCGTTTCCTTCTGCTCAGCTCTGGAGCTAGGTCGTTCATCACATTGATTTTCCGACGTAGATAGACACAGCTGGAGCATTCGGAGATATTCGCTCCGTTGAGCGTGAATGGGGCATGCAAAACTAATCCGTTTTCATGAACATCGTTTTTGTGAGATTTAGTCGAAGACCAATCTTTCCACAGGCTTTATCAAAGTCGTCAAGCGTACGTTCCACTTGGCTAATGTTTGGTGTTATAAGGACGATGCTATTAGCAAAGCGAAGATGGTGTAACTGTCAACCGTCGATTTTCACTCCCATATTATCCCATTCCAATGTTCGCATGACGTTCTGGAGGGTGGCGGTAAATAATTTTGGCGATTGTATCGCCTTGCCTAACTCCACTTTTGACGTCAATGTTAATATCGTTGTAGAATGGTGATATCTTGGTTGTGAAATTTTTGCAGGCTTTTGGTATACTTTTTGTAATCATTGTATAGCCTGTTCTCCACAGACTGTTGTCGCGGAGCCGTCAGCCGGGATATACGCTGTTCAGCACATAGTGATCTACAAAAGACCTTTTCTGGATGAATTTGTTTGTCTGGCTTGAAATGGGTGGCGGGCACCCTAGGAATACTATCTATTACTACGATGACGTTCAAATCCAACCGACACTCTACCACCATGAAGAAACTTCAAATCATATGGGGAACTTGTGCAAACGTTGTTTGTAGGGTGTGGAAAAAGGGAAGGAGTGCACAAAGTTCTCGCTCACCGAACTCTTCATAAAGTATGTCTTCGCAAGTACTACATAATCTCAACACTTCTCATGAGATGTTGTAAACGTTATACTCTAAAACATTTACTTCAAAATCTTCAATGTTTACAGTGGAGCCATGTAAAGTTCAATATAACCTCAATTTAACTGGTAGTTGATTGTTAGTTTATTTCCATTCTCAGCGATGAATTATCTTCATTGTATGGTATAGGCTGGTGTAATGAAAACGTAGAAATCTGTTTGACAAATCTTATGAACGCTCACCAAAAGACCGACAGTAATGTGGTTGGGTGGCGGACGCGTTTTTGTTTTTTACAACACATATGGGTTCAATGAAAGCTAAAAAAAGCTCTCGGCGTTGATCTATCCGTAAGGGATACACCATGCATTCGACTTCATCAAGCATCCTTGGAACTGATTGAATGCATATCTGGCCTTTGCAATGCATCGTGCTGGCCTACCGATATATTGAGCCAGTGCTGCTATCCTCACAGGCAAGTCTGGTATCAATTTACCGACCCGGTGGTGATGGAAACCTTGGTGAACCTGAGTCGTTCTATGTGATCCTATGTGTATCGCAGGGCGCCTTCGACCACTGCGATACAAGCGTCCTTATGAGTTGAATGTGTTTGTGTTATGGGACGGTATATAAGGACATGAAGAATACGTAGGGTATAAAAACCGTAAAAGTTATGAATAAAGAGTATTCAGAAACCGAACTACAAGGCAATAGGTCGCCAGGTGAGCGTTTGATTAGGTAGATGCTTTCCATGCTACTGCAGCCACGCGTAGAGAACAAGACGATGTGGCACATTCCCACTCTGCCGATTTACCTCCAACCACCCAGATCATCCAGCCCCTTAGTTTATGTTGAAGGTCATGCTGGTATCTCTGTTTAACATGATTCTGCTTGAATTCATCCAGATCTTCAACTCTATTCTAATAAAGATGGAATACAACCTGTGATTACAGATATAGCCTATGAGGGCGAGTTGTTTTTCCTCTACACCGATCCTTGGAGAGAAGGTAGCATTATATACTGCTTCGAGAGTGAACCAATGCTGAATTCAGAGAATGGTCGAAGCTTCAATGGAAATATATTCGCTATAGATATATCTCACGAAGAGGTATGCATGGTTATCTGACTCTTGGCCTGAAGAACTATTTCCAGAGAAAGATTGAACGAAGGACATGTATGGTGTGGTGGTAAACACGTCAACCCTCGAAAAGGGCAATAGCGTGTTCGATTCCCACCGTAGACACCTGCGGTCCGGAGTTTTGCAAAAACCTAAGCATCATTGTGGTTATATTTCCAGATTCTTTTTTATCCACCACCGTTCCAATTTGCTCCCGCTCTGTGCAAACCGAGTGGCGTGGGAACTGTTCTTATGCTGGGCGTTTTTCATCGACCAGGCCATATCTGGGTTGTCACCCAGAACAACACTCAAATAGCAACTCTTAACCTTTGGAGACTCGAAAATGATGGGTAAGCATTGTGTAAAGATAAAATCAACAGAATTTCAAAGATCCTTAACCTTAAAGTGCTCCTGTGTTATTATGGCATGGTCTTCCATGTATTATAATTACGTCTGGCATTGAATTTACTTCAGAAATAAGGCGAATTACAGGTGGTATCTAATTGCCGACGTGGAGAATCACGAGTATGAGGTCACCATGGATGTATGCGTAGATGGCAGTGCTCTTTTGATTCTCGAAGATGAAGTCAACGGAAGCCCGAAGATGATCAATATCAGATTTCGGTGAGTTTTTTCTTCGAAGCGAGGAAAGGAATGCAGCTATATATACTGCATTTCAGAGAAGTCCCCACTCTGTTTTCACTGGCTCGTTGTGCTGTTCTTAAACACTTTCCGTCCCTTCGATGCGATATGTACCTAACTCATCTCTTTTCAAAGCGACTATTCAGATAGTTACACTATCGACAAGCTATTTCCCAGCAGTATCGTGATAAAGGATTATGGCACTGCACAGCATAACTGCTTATTGTGGTTGAAATGACTTTATGTTCAGAAATACCTGTATGCTGTGGAAATGTTGTCAACAACAGATCATAAAGTTACAATAACATGTGACTAATCCCATGTCATACAAGGTCTAGAATATGTATGGCATACATAGCTTTCAGTAAAGCAAAATAAGACTACGACAATAACCAAAATAAACAAAGAACCTAGTCATTTATAGAAAGCACACTGATATCGAGTTCTTTCTCAGGAGCAGCATCCACTATACTATTTATCGAACCATTTGACTTATAGAGCTGCGACAAGGTTCTCATAACCTGAACGCGTAACAAGAGCTAAACAAAAATATTCCTTCACATCAGTAAGAATCAAATCTAGCAAATAAGTTTTGGTTACATCATAGAAAGACCAGTGAATGAACAAAATACGATAAACTCACTTCGCCGTGTTTCATGCCAAGTTTCTTGTGTTTCGAGTAGTTCTCTTTAACAAACTTCGCGAATGGATTCTGTGCTAGTCCAACTCCCGGTGACACTCTTGCACGTAGAAAAGTGTTAAGAGTGAAGGAACACTTGCAAATACCGCATATCTTTCGACTAATATCCAACGATTTCGTATGACGTCTTACTCTGTGATCAAGTTTTTAGACAAAAATTTTCAACGAGATGAAGTTTACATTTGACCAATATAATGTTGGACTTAAAAAGTGAAGGAAGTTAACCGAATACTCACAAGGAATTTGGTTGGAATTGACTTCAAAGGATAAAGGATGAAGCTTTACGCACTGATTAAACCTTGAGGGATGCGCCATACATTCGACTTCATTCGCAGTATCGTAATGATGATTGAATGCATATCTCACCTATACAATGACTTACAGTTTTAGGAATGTATTAAGTCAGTGCTGCTATTTTCTCCAGACAGGTTTGGTACCAATTTGCCGGGCCAGGAGATATGTAAAGGTTGGTGACCCCGGGGCGCGCGATCGAACTAGGGATCATGTGTGTATTACCGGACCTCTCTAACCACTGCGCTACATGAGTCTCTACTTTTGTATTGTAGTTGCAAGAATTCTTTTGACAAACTGGATACTATGCCATGGAAAAGATAAATGACCGCAACTAATGAATAAATAAAAATTAAAAGACAAACAATGTGTAGTTCACTCACTTTTGTCCACAACCTCCACATTCGTATATGAACTTTGCTTCTATTTCATAGTCATGACACCGATTAATGATGGGAAGAGATCGAAATTTTTGCATGCAGCGGGAAGCCCTAATAAAACAGGTTGACCGCAAACGAAACAACCAATAACTTGTGTCCGCCATAGTTCACAAAATAACCAGCTAAGATTGTAGTTTCCATGGACGACTTTCTGTTAACCTCGGCACTGATCTGTAGTTCCGTTTTCTTGAAAGGAACACAAAAGGCTGTTACTTTGCTTTTCATTTATAAAAAATGCTGACGTTTCGGCAGATTTCCTTTCTTATCAACTTGAAGATGTGAAGGTGACTGCAATCTAGTCAGCTAAATACTTTCATAACCTTAAAGGAAAAACATGGAACCTAGATATCAATTGCATTGGAAACAAAGTAGTTCACTTTTCATTTGCTGCCTACCGCAATTTTTCACGGTAGGGTATCATGCGAAATGCAACAACAACGATGATGAGATATTTGCAAAACTCAGGACCGCATGTGTCTGCGGTGGGGAACGAACGCACTATTACCCTTTCCAGCGGCTAACGCGTTCATCACCACACCATTCACCACAAAGTAGTCTATTCGCACACTCATCGCTTTCTACTGGGTCTTCTACTGAATATTCCATGTAGAAACTAACCGCAGAGTCACATATATGGTTAGTGGACCTATTTCACATTAGAATATCAATCTAAGGTATTGTGTGAGATCACGCGTGATAACGAGGAATTCCACCCTGTGGTGCATTTTTGGATTTTAGGAATTCTTCCTCGAAATTGGTGCAGACGTACACAACGCTTCGAAATCATGATTCTACAGAGAATAAGCTCCGGTTCATTCTGCCCTGATCTGCAACAAAATAAGTGCAGCTATAAAACGTTGCTTAAAAAGGGTCGATCTAGAGAACGCAGTAGTGGTGACGGAAAGTGCGCAAAACTCACGAAATATTCCGGATAAATTCTAGGAATCCAAAGATGAACTGCAGAGAGGAATGTCTCGTCATCACGCGTGAGGCCAAACAATATCTTACACTGATACTTTTATGTGAGAAAGGCGCATTACCCATCCGTGTGAACGCTGTGGGGTCAGTCTCCACTTGGAATATTCACTGGTAAACTCATGGAAAGCCATGACTGTGCGAAGAAGCTGTTTCATCTCCAATGCGACTGAAATCTAGGCTTCGGGTTTTCTGTTAGGATTATGGATGTACAACCACAACGTTGCTGAGATATTTGCGAAACTCTGGACCGCAGGTGTCTATGGTGGGGAACGAACGCGCTATTGTCCCTTCCGGGGAGTAACGCATTCACCACCACACCATGCGAGTTCTTTGTTTCGCCTGTATCTCAGCTATTTCTATCGATCTTTGCCACAGCAATCACCCGTCAGCGGGATTGATCTGGGGCGCCCAAATCGGCATAGAACCCAGTTAAGCTGCGGCTGTAGTTGAAATCACAATGTTATACCTTTTTATTTTCCGCCTACTGTAATTTCGCGGCAGGGTACTAAGCGAGATATAACCACAACGTTGCTGAGATATTTGTAAAACCTGCGGTCCAGGGTTTTGCAAAGATCGACAGAAATAGCTGAGACAGGAGAAACAAAGGACCCGCATGGTGTGGTGGTGAACGCGTTAGTCCCAGGAAAGGACAATAGCGCGTTCGTTCCCCACCATAGACACCTGCGGTCCAGCGTTTGGCAAATATCTCAGCAACGTTGTGGTTGTATTTCGCTTAGTACCCTACCGCGAAATTATAGTAGGCAGAAAATAAAAAGGTATAACATTATGGATGTATTTGGTTGAATAAGTTGCAGTCATTTTGACTTTTCTCGGCTTGTAGGAAGGCAAAGTACGCCCAAATGTCAGCTTCTTCGTGAATGAAGCGTAAAGTACTAACCTCGTACGTGCTTATCAAGAAAACAGCGGATTCAGTATTGAGTTCAATACACAGTTTTCTTTAAAATGTAGCTAGCTTGGAGTTCTTCGTACTCAACAAAACCCAAAAATTAACATAGAGTTTATGAAAACTTCACTACTGATAAGAACTCGATGAATTATTGAGCAATGTTAAGAACAACGAGTAGTCTAAACCAGTGAATAATGACGTTTTAATATCCTTAGGCTCTTATTCGATACCCACCATTTCCTCCATAGCGGACCATGGCCCTCCTTCATTTGACCATCGACTATCCACACAGCAGCATGGCACATTTCATGAACAAGCGTATCACGAATCCGTTCTAAGTTCAATGTATTGAAAAAAGCAGAAAAAGAAAAAAGACCTTGTGCACAAAGTTCAACTACGGTAATGTCCTACCAGGAGTGCTGCAAACCTTTGGAGACAGTTCTATCCAACTTGTTCGATCACTTTTATTTCGACACAGACCTGCAGTTTTGAGCAGGCGAGGGTTCCATTTGATGGTAAAAAGCTCGGGAAGCTTAATAGTACATATTTATACTTATAATGTAGCCTTAATGGAGGAAGAAATAGATAACGAGTGAACTGGCTCGTCAATCAACTCGATTTCGACCTTTTATCGCTAGACTTTTTGCATCGCTAATTCCTTCAAGCTAAATCCTTAGCTAAAATGTATTAGAATTTGTATTACGATAGAATTACACCTCTTCGTTAAAACATTGCGTTCGGAATATGTCGAAAAGACGTTTAGTGAGCTCGTTTCTCAATTTCTTCTTCTTAAGTCCTCTTTGTAAATAAAGTTCAGCATCCGGATGCCGTTTGCCATGGTAGTCAGGGGATAACGAAATAAGGAAGTACTCGTCTTGGTCTACTTCCTGCAAAATAAGCCGAGATCATCAAAGATATGCGTTGCAGACCCTTCGAGATAGCTCTATAACCTATTCTGAAGTTGCTTTTTGTTAGCAAAAATGTGTTGATTATAATGGTGCTTACTTCGACTAAAAAATTAGTATGAAAAAGTTATGGTTACTTGAAGTTTACATTTAAAATCGGATATTTCATATGTTACAACCTAATATATAGTCCTTTATTCCATGCAGTTCAACTAAAAATTACGACAAATCATAGATCATTCCCAAAGCATTTGGAACACTTTTGAATTATAATACTTAACTTCTGCTGAACTTACTTGCGTATTTTTTGGAAACAGAGATAAACTACCAAGAGAATCCTTGACAGACCTTGTTTGCTGCTCTAAATGAAGTTCATCTTCATACGTAATAGCGAAGTTGACTGAAGAGCAAAAGAAAATTTCCATAACGACTGTTTATAAATTGCACCTTTCTCGCTGCTATTTCCTTCATCACTTATTTCATCAGGATGCCAAGACACATCACTCGGTTCACTCTCAGAAATCGAAGGAGATGAAACATCGCTATCGCTCACGATGAAACTGTGAACAGAAAGTTATAGAAAAATAGCAAAATTAACAAAAACTGGGCAAAAACTTACTAGTTAACACAGGACGACAAACATTGAAGAAACCAACCTACTCAGTGGAGTTCGCTCACAAACAGTCCGCTTGCTCTTTGTATCCGTGTTACATCGTAGTTTTTTCAAATCTGCTTTTAAAACATGCACAACAAATAAGTAAAAATGTAACAAATATCTGTGAACAAAACGTCGAACTTACAGCTCTCAAAGCGCTCGTCTGCATCCATATCACTTTCGTCGGAATCATCCACTTGAGATAGCCCTTCTCCGCGTTCCTAAAGGACAATTACAATAAATTACCACAAACTTCAGCTCAAGTCCAATGTCTCATAGAACTTTGTACTTCCATATATGATAAGAACAACACCAATGTATATCACCCAAATAAATATTGATGGTTTTTTTATTTATAGGCTTTTGGCCGAATTAATGTGTGACCGACACACATGAAAGCAACACCACAGACAGATGTATGCATTAATGTATCTATAACCGCATAGATGTCGTCAAATGGTAGTGATGTCGGCCACCGCGAGCATGGCATTAGTTCGATTCAGCTCCGGCCCAACCAAGCCTCTCATCTCTGCGGGTTCGGAAAATTGGTACCGACTTGTCTGGGAAAAAATCACTCTCTGAAATCTAATTGGGAACGCTCCAGCCCGGCTATCTCAGGACACCAGGAAGAATTGCTCGACCAGTATTCTACAGCATTCAGGATGAAATGAAAATCATCAAGCAGCAGCCAAAGCCACACGTAAAAGTTGAAGATCTTAGGGGATAGTGGATAGGAGGAAACGAAGCGAATGTGAGTAGTGCTGGGATCCGCACGGTAGACGCGAAGGGTCTTATGAAAAGTAAAAAAAAACCACAAAGCATGAAGTAATTTGCATTACATTTCAGTACTTCAAATTGATGACAGGGTGTGCATTCATGGATTCCACTGTGTCTCATGGAAGCATAAAAGCGCTCACGTCGAATCCTTTATGCGCCATCTAAGACCGGCTTGAAGGGGCTTCACACGCGACCAGTCTCAGATTCTTAACACCAAGAAGATCCATGGAATCCTAACATCATGAATGAAAAGGGCGTAAAGAGTGGAATTCCACGGAACCCTTTACTTTTCAAAATCAAAAAAATGACGTCCTCTTCAAAGACGGCAACAAGTTGTGAATAAACTGCTGGGAAATGGGAGGTGCAAAGGAAAAAGAGCAGAAAAAGGGCAAAGAGCTCATCAAGGAGGGATAGGTAGAAGTAGTTCGAGTAGAAAAAACTTCATTTTCACCCGACTTAAGGAATGAAGAGATTGTTGTTCTCCAAAACATAGTAGGATGCGAAAAGAAATCTAGTTTCCAAAAATTTCAGCAAGTGTTTATACGGGGTAGACTTGCCTCGAAGGCATTGCAAAAGTTTGAAACCATGTAGAACTTTTCCGTAAAAGCATAACACAGTAAAAACGTGATGCATAGTGGTGCAATAAAATAAACCGTTAGCGTGTCAAACGAGCCTCCCAACGGTTAACCATCTCATCGTGGCTGGGAGGTGCTCGTTGTCGGACTGCGATGTAAAGAGTGAGGATTCATCACCACCTCAGGGTCTTCCAAGTTGAGGAGTCTAACGTTTACATCAGGTAGCCCAGCTGAGAGTAAACCAATACCAGGATTCACGACCGTCTTGGTACCAAACTAGCAGTATGGTGGCAAATTTTCCTCTGATCCACAAAGGCGGCGACTGCCTGCAGTGGTGACGACCTGGGGCATACTTCGGCCAGGCAAACCTCGGGACTCCAGGGAAACAATGGCTAAACGAGCCGTCCAAGTATGCAAGTAAGAGTCAAACAAGAAGCAATTGTACTAGATTGCACTGCATAGCAAACACGTCCCTCATTTATACTAAGTTTCCCACGTGATACAGGAGCGCTCATTTGTTTATAAACAAGGGATAAAACAGTGAATTTGGGAAGTGAAGGTCACAGTACAGTGATTTGAAGCAAATGAATTGATGAGTATAAGCAAGCGCACCAAGCCAAAGAGCGCTAAATATGAAGTCCTTACCTCTTGAACTGAACTGAGACTCAACTGCAGTGATAGATTATCTCGATCGTTAAGTACGTCTAGTGTAGTACTATGGCCATGCTGGAGCACCGTGCTGTGTTTAACATCTGCAGAAAATTAAACCACAGTTATACGATCTTAGTTTGGAGTTAATAAGCTTCCTCACCTTGTTCTCTTTCTGATGCAGACACATCCTCTACATACGCTCGATCCAGCACAGCTTCATGTGAATCTCCCTGAAATTTCTGTCCGAAAATAACAATTGTTTCAAAAACATTTGAAGAAATCTGGATCTCTAACTTTTGCACGACGAGGTAGCTGAGCTCTTCTAGCGGTAGATGGTACACTTTCAAGCGACAATTCGGCGTCCGAACGAAGCAGAAAAGAATCATCATCTGGATTAGAATAAGTAAATATAGTTTTTCAATTACTATCTCTAAAAATCCGGTCAAAGAATAATTTCACAATTATGCTTTAAGCGATTTTTTCGATAATAGCAATGCTAAAGACCAAGAACTCACCAGTGAGGTATTCGTCGTCGGATACTATGAAGGAATCAGTGTTGTGGACATCATCGGAGCTCTCAGTGGTGTTCTCACCAAGTCTCTATAAACAGACAGCTGTCAAAAACACTTGGCTCATGCGAAAAATACTCGAATAAGGCAAGACGCTATAACACGGATCCAATCGATTTGAAAACTGAAATCGCTACTTTACGGGCCTCAATTGTTTGTGCCTATCAATTCGGGTAAGCAAGGCAGGCAGACTTTTGTACCACAAAAAGTCCACCTTTTACACTTGTAACTTTACTACCGATAGTGTAGAGACCGCGAGATTACTACTACGGGTTGTTAGAATCACTGTGATATTTACTATCCGGAACACAGAACAATCCAAACTTTAGAGATTGGTTGCATGGGCGTGGAGTCTTATTGCTTTTCAAATAATGACTGTTCATGTCCACTTCAATAGAAGATATAAACGTGAATTCAGGACTAGGACTGTGTTATGTCACAAACATAAGTTGCTCCCGCAAAATATCCACTCGACCTATTCGCGAGCCTGGTCGTCCTTCTGGCAAGCTTTGACATTCTAACGATTCTTGATTACTAGCGCAGATGAATGAGCGCGTGCAGTGCAATGGTCAGAGGCGCCTTACAATATACATGGGATCGATCCCGGCGCCCACGCTAACCAAGGCCGTCATCCTCCCGAGATCGGCAAATTGGTACTAGACTTTTCTTGGAGGATAACAGGACTGGCTCAATACATTGGTAGGCCATCGCGAGTCATTGTAAAGGCCAAATAGGCACTCAGTCACCTCTAACGATGTTTAATGAAGTCGAACGCATGGCCCATCCTTCAGAGATTGATCAACGCCGAGAGATTTATCCTTTAGAGCTTTTTAGCGTAGATGAATAATTCAGAACCCCCAAGATTTATAAACTCTTGGATTTAAAAGAGGTTGCTCTATCACTTCAAAGTTATACACAGCTTTCGTTGTATATTCTTTCAGCTCTAGATTTGTTTAAAATTCTAATTTTCAAAAAAAATGGAAGGAATTCTAAATTTTTAAAGCCTTCAACGCTGGCAAATTCACGATGCACGAAAGTGTTGCGATGTCCGACAGACGAGAAGAAAAAAGGTCCGAAAAAAAGCACAAAGAGACGTCTCGTGGGCTCCAAAAATCCTGGATCTCATTCTGTTCGAATGAGCAAATTTTCATCTGGTTGGCAACAGATTGAGCTGGTCTCTATTGCAATTGATAAAAACCACTATTTTCTGATAGACGTAAGATTAAAGCTAAGCTGGCCATCGTTTTCTAACCAAATGTTTTGAAATCAATGCATATAGTTGTAAATGAATATAGTTCTATTCCTTGTAACCAAGAAACAGTTGGAACGTCCTTAAAACAAATCCTCACAGAGAGTAACATGGTCTATTAAACATTGAAACTCAGAAAATTAAAGAATAACGGGAAAATTAATAATAAATGTTCCTGATCTCACCTCGTTTAAGTCTGCCGTTGCTTCCGAACAATCACCCCGAAGAAAGGTATTACCAATCACACTATAACTATTGTCATTACTATAAATGCCTTTAACTATCATTACTATAATCATTCTACCTACAAGTACGAACTAAATAGGGATACGCGCCTTGACCTCAGACAGTAGAAAGCAAACGAGATCTCATAACAAGGACGTTGCCTCCAGTTTAGAAAATCAGCTCTTCACCCTCACGAAACACTCACCTCTCCGCGTTGCTGCTGTCCGCTGAGTCGTCCGAGATCAGAATCCGACGATAGGTGGACGTTTTGGCGCCATATCCGGCCGATGACGAAGGCGTATGGGACGAGAGACTCCTATCCATGTGACCTATGCCGGAGTCGAACTTAAGTTAGCCGTCGCGACAGAAACAGACACAACATACCAGCTACGGAAATGCACTTTACAATGAATTCTAAGCAAATGATACTCACATCTGCACCATATACTTAAGAATTTATTTGCAGTAGCCAAATTTAAATTTTCGCGGGTGCAATACGCTATAAATGGAGCGCTTTATCATCCACGATAGTATCTCTATGCTATCACTTCAGAGTAGTTCTCGGCTGATGGAATTATGTACTGTTTGCACATGGAAACAAGTTACTCTTATCTTTACGGGAACGGGAGCGGGCTGTAGTTAGCGATTATTTCGGAATTACCGTTTGCAATTGGCGCACAATCGCAATAGAGCTGATCGCTAATGTTGACGAGCAGATTACTTAATGTTGAATAATTCCTCAGCCTTAAGTCTGTCTTCTAGGGATCACTAATTTCATACGACCCTTAAAATCCGTTATAATTCTATACCAATCTTTCTCCCTTGACAACTGGTAGCGCGTGTCGCGCAGTTTTCGGAGGAGCTCCGGGGCACATAATGGGATCGGTCTCTGCGCTCGCGGCTCATCAAGCCTTCCACTCCTCCGGGGTCGGCAAAGTGGATAATTGGTACCAGACTTGTCTGGGAGGATACCAGCACTGGCTTACATCGGTAGGCCACCGCGAGTGAGTCATTGTAAAGGCCAAATATGCATTCAGTCACCTCCAACGATGCTTAAGGAAGTCGAATGCATGGCGTATCCCTTAGGGACTGATCGACGCCGAGAGCTTTATCTTTTATTAGCTTTTATCGTAGTGAGAAAAGTTGCTGATACCTATTTGATTAGTTTATCAGTTATGTACCAGTATGTAAATGCATAACTGTCGTATGTTAACTAGATCGATACATTTTTTCAAAATCCGTTGTTTCGTCTTTAGGAATCGTTGGCACATTTCCTCTTTTCATTTAATAAGAACAATGATGCCTATGATACCTTCAGTCGAAGACGAGGATTATCTTAGAAGTCCCATTCCTCCTAGGTCTGATCATCGTTTAAACGGCGAACACACAGCTCGAAACATTGCTGTCTTCCATTTCTGTAATAAAGGCTTTACTAGTAAGATAGCAATCAATGGATCTTTTGTTCCACTCATGAGCTTGCACGAGTTTCTTACAAGAAGCTCTTTATCATGTCTTAACGCTGCGCCGCCCTAGGCTCCTCCAGAACCGCAGAATTTCGTACTGGAATTGGCAGCAGTTGTTTTTCAACCCGGATCTTTATAGTCGAATCACATTGCCTCTGATGAAGTGAATATGGTACGAATCAGTAATTGCTGTTCAGCGGACAATCTTTCTTCGCCGCAACACACTGCTTTGTGGTAAACCGACTTTCATCTAACCTCGGCGCGAATAATCAATAAATTTCCTTGGATTGTTCAGCAGAACAATTTGTCACCAGTCGGTTAAGTACAGTATTATTCCGCTTTATACCAGCTATTCTAGTACCGACTGCTGCAAAATGGATTTTCGATACGAGAAGACATTATTAGTCGGCAGTCAGTCAACAACCGTGGTGTACAGAAGAGCGCTGCCGAAAGAGGTTGTCTCATTCAAACGGTGCTCCACTGAAGAAGATCCGACTCGACAACACGGTAAAGACGTCACATCGAGAAGACGAACGACTGTGGACCATCGAGTCGGATCATGGGCTCTAATGAAGACGAAGGCATCGAGAAGTTAACCGTATAAAACTTACCTACTTCAGTGGATGCTGCACTAGAAAACCAGGTAATTATAGTGCACCTATTCTGCCAGCATATGGAACGCTTATCGGATTTCCGAATCCATCTTTTCGACTTGACAATTCCTCCTGTTTTGACGTATGCGTTAGAAACGTGGTCGCTACGTAAACACAATCAAGCCTCAGCGTTAGCGAACGCGCATACGAGGTCGACGCTAGAGGCATGCTGGAAGTACCCCGTACTACGCAGGTGAGAGAGGGATCCGAAGTCACTCCAAAATGTCAAAATCCAGGTGGCCTGGGCACGAAAAGCGCACAAACGACAACTAATGACGAGAGGCGTAAGCGACCGGATTTGTTGCGATGCCAAACGCACAACAGGATGACTGCCGTCGCGATGGTCAAAGCTCTTCACGAAGACCCAGAAGAAAAATATGGTGCTTAGCGAGTCCCTAGAGTGAGAAGAGCACAATGCGCTGCTCTTGCATCCTATAGCGAGAAACGGGAGGTTTACTGGCACCCACGCGAGTCACTCGACGGACAACAGGTGCTAGAGGTTATTCTTATGTGGGTAATAATAACATCGCACGTATCTCTGTATGTAGTGAATGGTGTACAAAAACGTATATGAATGACTAGTTAAGGAAATAAATAAGTGAATCAGTGCTGTAACTGTTTTCTCTTGGAGTTGAAATTAACGCCCAAAGAGGTGCAGATGTTCTTCGTCGAAAATGCCTATACCACATGCTTCGGAACTTCTTCAGCATCTTCAGCTCGTGTTTTCTGATTTCCGCCTTCACTACTCATTTTCAAAAGACGTAGCGTACACCACGTGTATCACCTATCGTCCCATTGATCGTCGATCGACTTGAGCGAAGGCAAGGAAATCCTCTATATTTTCCTCTTGCGTGCAAGAGTAGCTCAGTGGGTTCTACTCGCTCCAGGGGTTTGTTGAGCATCATGCCTTCCTTTTAGATTTCTAGTGAAGAACTCTGACCGTTGGCTCGGTGGTCTTCCTGGACTAAGTTTGACATCACGAGGAATCCAGTCACTAACGGCTCTCGTCGATTGATTGTCCTTCGTACGCATTACGTGTCCGGCCCACCTTGTCGACTGTTTGGCGTACAGAGCCGCATCTTTGACTTTTGATCGTTGGCGAAGGTCGGAACTACGGATCCCATCTCTTACTTATGTGGAACGGGATACTCCTAGCATTGTCCTTTCGACTGTGCGCTCGATAACGCTGAGTGACCTTTCATCCTGCTTACGCAGCGACCAGGTTTATGACGCATACGTTAAGGCAGGAAGTACTGTTTAGTGGAAAAGGTGGGCACGGAGTCGGGTGTTCTTTGTTCTCTTCACTACATCCTCGATGCTCTTGAAAGCTCCCCAAGCCGCTCGTTTCCTTCTGCTCAGCTCTGGAGCTAGGTCGTTCATCATATTGTTTTCTCGACCTAGTTCTATCATAACTGCGGCCTCAGTTTAACTGGGTTCGTTGCCGATTTGGGTCCCCCAGATCAATCCCGCTGACGGGTGATTGCTGATGGCAAAAGATCGATAGAATTGAGAGACTAGCTGAGAGACAGACGAAACGAAGGACCCGTGTGGTGTGGTGGTGAACGCGCTACTCCCCGGAAAGGACAATAGCGCGTTCGTTCCCCACCGCATACACCTGCGGTCCGGGGTTTTGCAAATATCTCAGCATCATTGAAGTTATATTTCGATATATACCCTGCCATTAAAAAAGGAGTAGGCAGTAAATAATAAGTTGAAATGGTGATGCCTTTGTTGTACAATTTTCATGTTGCTCACGAAGAACCATTACACATTGAGTAGGGGCGCCCAGGCTGTTCAGGGCTTCCATGACTGCTTCTATCTCAACTGAGTCAAAAGAATTCTTTAAATCGATGAAAGTGAGACTAAGCATTTCTTTCTTATACTCTTTTGGTAATTCAATTAGTCTTGTTATTCTGTGGATTTAATCCATTGTGCTGATCCATTTTTAAAGCCTTGCTTGTTCACATGGCTCTCCTTCGTCTAGTGTTCTGTCACTCCCGTTTAGAATGGCTCGAGTGAAGTTTGTAGATGACAGACAGCAAGCAGATTGGGCGATAGTTGCCGATATCGCGTGGGTCACCCTTCTTGAACAATAACACGGTCTTGCTGGTCTTCCGCTGAGTAGGTACCTTGCTTTCAGACAGGTAACGTGTGAAGAGAAGAGCCAGTGTGTTTACGAGGACTGGCGAAAGGTTCTTCAGGTGTTCTGGTCTTATCCTGTACGGACCTGGTGCTGTTCGATTTTTCACCGACGAGATGGTATGTCGGATTTCAGAAGCGAGAACCGGTGGCACAACATAACCATCCTCCTTTATTTCATATGACGGGAGGTGGACGTGGCTATCGAAGAGATCTGAATAGTAGTCGTGAATGATTTTCTCCATTGCCTTTCCGGAAGCTGTAACTGTCGGTCTGGGCGTGGGAGTGCTACCTTGGTCATGTAAATGTCGAAACTTCAATGGGCTCTGCGAATGCTTTTCCCAACCTGTGCAGCTTCGAACATTACTACTGCTTCTCACTCTTTAAGATCTTCTTCTATCGCCTGTCTACCTTGTTTTGCAGACTCGGACGTCAGTTGACGGTTATCGGCAGCTCATGCGATTCTACGCTGGCGTATTAGCTCGAGTGTTTCTGGAGACACGTCTTTTGGTGGCTTTCGAACTCTTAGCTTTCGTAGAGCCCACGTGAAGACGTCGAATTATCCTTCGTGTTCCTCTCAATATTATCGAGAACGGCTTCTTGCCAATAACCAACTAGCGAATTGAATAAGTCTCAGCTTATGGTGGTTTTGGGACTTGGTTTTTCGAATTTAGCGGCTTTTTCTCCTTTCGTGACAAATGGAATTTTGCACGAAAGAGGCGGTGGTGTGATCCCGTGTAGAATTTGCGTACAACAGTGACATTGGTTAGGCAAAACCTCCGATTTGCTATGATGTGCAGTGTTTCGCTATGCTACTCCCTATTGGGAGACTCTAACACTCAGCGTTGGCAGTAGGGCTTCTGGAATTGCCAGTCACTGTGGATGGTCTTGGTCGTCAAAATAAACTCAGACGGCCGCTCTCCTTAATCACTCCATTCTAATCCGTTGGTCCCATCACGGCTTTTTCGGGCGTTCTTCTAGGTCCACTCTCAGGGTTAAGATCGCCGATGGTGACATTGAAGAATGTATGGTCTTCTCTGTAGAACTACTCCAAGTCCGTACTGAACGTTTCAACTTCGTCTTTGCAGTGGCTTGATGCCGGCGCGTAAACGACGAAGATTGTCAAAGCCGGTATTGATCCACATCTTTTTAATAGTAAACGTCCGATTCGGATTGTAAGCTGTTCGAATGAATCGATGTTCATGGACAAACTCTTGTTGACGAGAACGGCGACGCCGCCGACCACTCTACTGTCGCATGTTCCGAGGAACAGTTCTTCTCCGGTGTTATAGACAGCGTTGAAAGGCTGGCGTCTTCTCGTCTTTTCATGCACATGTATATACCTTGCTCAGACCTGAACGTGAGGCAGGGCATACTGATGGATAGCTTCCCGTCTCTTCCAAAGAAGAGGAGAAGTTTATTTGTTGGAAGCGACTTCTGACAGCATCCCATATGCTTTTCTGTTATTTGATTGGGCCAAATTGACTCGTAGAATACAATTTGCATAAACGAGAACACTCCCACACAAGTTTGCATGAATTTTTCCTCGTAAATACAAAAGGTGTGTGCCAAATTGGCGCGGCAGAAAAAGGAAACCGATTCCATGGATCCAACAGCTTCTCAAAGAAGCACAAAGTCGCTTTTTGTGCGTGATTAATCTCCTATCCACCACCTGTGGATGCGCCCCCAGACCAAGCGTTGTGGCAAATAAAGCCTTACACAATATAATGATGAAGAATTGCGTATTTGACACCGAATCAAAGGAGTTCCTATGAGCAGCACGCCCTGGCTCAGTGCGCCTAACGCAGTGATTACAGGTGCACACATGGTATTTGATTCGACCCTCACGCCGGGCTCACATACCTACCCACATAACGTCCCATCAGTCCCGGCTCGGAAAATTGGTACCAGACTTGTCTTGGAGGATAGCAGCACTGGCTTACATCGGTAGGCCACCGCGAGTCATTGTAAAGGCCAAATATGCATTCAGTCACCTCAAATGATGCTTGATGAAGCCGAATGCAGGGCGCATACCTCAGCGACTGGTCAACGCGGAATGCTTTATCCTTTATCCTTTAACTTCCCTGCTCAGTTAACGTTTTTCAGGACGTAACATATTTTGAATCATTCACTCAAATCTATGCGATTTTTTTCGGATGTATTTACCTATAAGTTAATCTCTAAAGTATTAAGAGTTATTATAGCAATTGCACTACTGTAGTGAAATACGTTGTAAGACGAATAGATAAGCGTGTTCCGTTGCACGACACGCTTACTGTGGGGTGAACAAACTGAGTGCGAATGTTCTTGCAGTGTTTCTTGAAGGCATAACTCATTTATCAATACAGGTGAGCAATGGATCAAGGAATGTCTAGCTCGTTGTTGGACTATCCTGAACAGGTCACGTCTACTCACCGTGGGTGGTGTGCTTGACAAGGGTCTTGGGACCCGGTTGACCCACTCTCCAGATCTTCGCTTATTTGCACGGCTTCTTGACAACTAGGAGCATATATCTCCGAGAAAGCAGCCATCGATAATGATTCCACTTTTCTTCGTCATTCCGGCGACATCTTTGCAATTCGCACTTTGTTCCCTGCATCTACAAGGCACGTTGACATATTTAACACCTGGTTATATCAATTTTGTTATGGATACATTGCTGATTTTGGGGTTACTGTAGTGATAATGATCATCACTAGACTAAAATCGAACATCACTGGTAATGATTCTTGTATATAGTTTCCTTCCAGAATATATTTAACCGGGTTTTTATTGATTATCAGCCATTGATATTCAAGAACACATGTATTTTCTAAACAACGATGAGTAATTCGTTTAACAAATTAGGAGAAATTCCGGTTGATCGAAGACTATCTTTTTAAAAGTTGGTATTTCTGCATGGCTCAGGATCATCGCTGGTTGGCGATTCGTGTTCAGTCAACAATGAATGTGTGTCTGGCTCGTATTGTTCAATGGGGAGATGCACTTGTTGGACTACACACATTGCCATTGAAGGATTCTGTTGGAGGAGTACGTATTTTGTAACAGTTGTAGTTCTAACAGATCTCATTTGAAGAAACAGTTTCGGCAACAAGAGCATCCATTCAGACAGTGGTTAAGACTGTCTACATCCTCTTCCTCTGTGAATTCCACTTCATCATTGTTTGCCTTCCATTTATAGCTCAATACGGTTTCTTCTCTTCCACAGGATCAGTGATCAGTGTTTTTCTTTTCTCTCTATGATCTATTCCTCTTTAGCTATACGATCAAAAGTGCATTCTTGTAAACCCGTTAAAGTTCATGAGGTAAGTACTATATGAGACGTATTTTGCTGAAGAATTTCCCTCCCAGAGAGAAATGTGACGCAATGGGGGAGGTGGGGGGTGGTGAGCAAATAGTACTTTTCATTGTGTATAAGTCGTAGCCGTACTTTATGATGGAAACGATCTGTAGTTTCATTGATTTATCCAGAAGCTGGACAAAAACTGAACAAAAGCTTTCGATTTCTCATGTGCGAAAGTGTGCTGAGATTTTCTCGGTGTTCGTGACAATTGTGACATGAAGAAAAGAAACGCTTAAGTGTCCAATAAGGGCCAATGTCCGCGCCGCAAACGAAGAAAAGTGGGATTTTTATCTGAGATTCAGTTGTTCAGTTATCTGCAAATAAACACCAAAAGAATTAGGTCCATGTGCTTGCACGGATACCGTATGCTTCTTAAGAATTCCGCGAATTCAAGTGTACCTAGCAGATCAACACTAAGTGCAGCCATTGCAACAACTAGCTCTGTATAGGTTACTTCAATAATAACTAATAGAAGTAATTTTGAAACCGACCGTCATTTAACCTCGGTAGTAAAATAATCAACACGTGTTTGTATTGTTAAGCTTACAGAGGGTTTATAAAGATGTTTATTCGGCTAACGTCTCGACGGTTTCGTCTTCATCAGAGCCGATGATCCGAGTCGATAGTCCACAGTTATGGACTGTGATGAAGACGGAGACGTTGAAACGCTAGGCCAATAAACATCTCTATCAACCTCGTGTAAGATCAACATTATAACCACTAATGAAAGTTCTTTTATAATGCTTAGATATTTGCAAAACTCCGGACCCCAGGTGTTTGCGGTGGGGAACGAGCGTGCTATTGTCCTTTCCGGGGAGTAACGCGTTCACCACCGCACCATGCGGATCCATCGTTTCGCTTGTCTCTCAGCTAGTTCTATCGATCTTTAATAAAAGTACCCTGCCGTGAAAATTGTAGTAGGCAGAAAATGAATGCTAAAACATTGTGATTTCAACTACGGCCTCAGCTTAACTGGCTTCAATGCCGATGTAGGCTCCGCAGATCAATCCCGTTGACGGGTGATTGCTGATAGCAAAAGATCGTTAGAACTACCTGAGAGACAGGCGAAACGAAGGACCCGCATGGTGTGGTGGTGAACGCGTTACTCCCCGGAAAGGACAATAGCGTGTTTGTTCCACACCATAGACACCTGCGGTCCAGAGTTATGCAAATATCTCAGCAACTACCCTGCCGTGAAAATTGTAGTAGGCAGAAAATAAAAGTTAAAACATTTTAATAAAAGTGTTAATCGTTGAGGTCTCAGGTTGCAAAGATTACAAGCGGTGTGTAAAATGTGCTAGTTGCTAGAATTTTAGATTGCATAATAAACGCCTTTGGTGTTTGCAACATTAGTGGATTGTTGTGGTACAATAACAAGAGTTGGAAATAAGACACACTATGTGGAAATATATGGTTTAACACCTAGCACTTTTACAGGTAGTGGCTATAGTGACGTGGATATAGAACTTTACTGTACTTACATCTATGCGGTTCTCTTCAGCGGTTTATCTTAGTAAAAAGCTGTCCCTAAGTGTCGAATCCAAGTTTTAAGGTACAGCAGGAACGCCTGTGCTCCCTCCTCAATGGTGACGGTTTTAGTAGTAGGTGTTCTCTTCACAAGCAACAGTATCTCGCGGCAAAAGTCCTTCGAGAAGACGGTTTTTTGTAAATTGTCAGATGTTCGAAATGGGTTTTCAGGTTTGATCCCCAGTTCGGTGGTCTGGGTCAGATTACTATTCAATTTCAACTCATAGTGCAGTTCGAAACTATGGAAACAAACTTCTGAACTGCGAAATAAATGACCATAAGCAAAACGAGTTGATGTCAATTCACGGCGGCCGATCAGCGCCTAAATACGATCTCAAATCCGTCCATGCCAGGTTGAAATAGTTAAACTTGCTGGCTGCTTTATATCTTAATATCTTTTCGTAAGGAGCATTGTTGTCAGCAAATTACTTAACTTAAACGCTCGCTATTCATCGAAAATCTAAACACCAACAAAATGTGATTTAAAAAAAATATTTGTCTCAAAATCTTCAGTCTCAGAGCTAAAGAGTCCCAAAATTTTGCTTTTAGGGGACAAGTTTTTTTCGGATAGAACTTGTTTTGGAAGGCAATTGGGATGGCAAGTTGGTGAAAAAAATTGATTTTCGTAGAAATCTGGCCGGAAGAATTCGGTTGCACGTATGACGCCCAATGCGCCGCTGCGTGGCCTGAAAGCACATGCCAGTTCAGGACGTGCAAGTGCCCGACATCTATGCAAAGTGCGCCTACTAGGGACGGCACCGTGTGCCATCGTGCAGGTCGTTTTCACTGCATTTTTCCTAATCTCTGTTTTAAAATCATCTACGAAACGGTCAATAACAATATTTTTGCCAAGCGCTATTACCGTGATCTTTGAATAAGTCGGGTAGCTCTAGGCGTCTGCAGTTCAAGCCTTGGTTTACGAATTTGTCTTGCTTAAGGAAGACAAGTAATGGAATTCTTCATGGATTCTTCAAGTGATGATCGCATCTGTTTTCCCATAAAAGTCTAAGATTTCAGCCAGTAGTGGTTTTTATCCAATGCTTGATGTTTAGTCGATCTGTGGTTTCTAAAATAAAGCACGTTATTTTCCGATATCAGTAGAGGTCCGGATTTGGATTACTTGGAACTGGTCAGCAGGCGTGATTAGCACCAAACTTTCTTCTCGGCAGTGTGATTGATGATACTTACTTGATACTTTAACGAACCGTCGTCACTGGTTGCGCGGGCCCCAGCATAATCTCCATTTTTCGGAGATTTGCTGATTAAACCATTATGGTTTCCTAGCTCAGCCTGACCAAAGTCTGCTCCAGGTTGCAACCATGTGACTTTGATACCAGGGCGGTGGTGCATCCTGGTATTGGTTTACTCTTAGCTAGGCATCGTGATGGAAACGCCGGATTCCTTCTCAACTTGCTAGACCCTGCCAGGGGATGAATGCCCCGCTGTACATCGTGGTCCGGGACCCAGGAACACCTTCCAGCCACGACGAGCCGGTAAACCGTTGGGAGGAATTGATGATAACATTTGCCAATTTTCCTCTACGCACCGCTTAGGCAGTAGAAACATTTTTAAGTCACTTGTTGATATATAAGCGATATTCATTGAGGTATCGATGAGATAAAACCGAGTCAGGCCACTTATAAGACTCTCTCACCGTTTTAATGGCGCTTCGGCAAAAAATCTCACATCGTGTTCTTTGTCCTGTTCGGCTCTGTTCCTTTGCTGTTGCTGAGCTTGACCTAGTGATCTAGATTCGTGTAGTTGAAACATTTAGATATGAAGCTTCGGAATAAAGAATCAGGTTAAAACACGTTTTAAACGATTTTCATCTTCCCGATGTTAAACTAGAAGCATGCTTTTCCACGTGGAAGATGGTGGTGCTCGACAACCTTCAGTTATGCCTAATTTTTCGATTTCCCAGTTTCATTTTTATCTCAGTGGTTATGTTACATAAAAATGATTCCTGCAGGTTGCCATATTTTAATATTATCAATTTGGGTAACAACATGTTTACTGAACTGTTGATGATCCTGATGATTTAGGGGAATGTCCTACAAACGGCCGCTATCCTCTTCTCTACAACAGGAATACGAACACTCCATCAAAGTGTTTTTTGCTACACTCGAAGGAAAATCACTCATTTGTCGTCGTCTGTACTCTCAGAAATTTTTGAATATTGGTTAATTTCAGGTACAGACATGGAGATTTATAGGATGTGATGACTTTCCAGAGGTGCACGATTGTATCGGTGGACTATGCTGTCCATCCAGAGGTTCGGACAATTTATAGTGCACAAATTTGCGATCCTTTCGAAACAATGCATATGGTACTGCATTGAAGGTCAAATCAATGCTTCAAAATTTATGCGATTGCTTCTGTCATCTTATATTCCTATAATCTCACATTAGACAAAATGATCTTCAATGAAGATTCTACAAATTCGTTATAGCTTCAACACCACAGTATGGAAGGCCGATGATGGAGCGGGAAAATTGAAGCAGGGTGCCGAAATGAGAGTGAAGTAAAGAAAGGTTGTTCCATAGTCTTGTCCATTTCAGAGGCACTGTCTGAAAGCCCCAAATTCCTGATGAAGAAAAACCATTCCGTCTTCTTCGCTTGGAGATCGAAATTCGTGAAGAGCATTAAGATAGTGCAGATTGAGAACCGGAGAACTTAACATTGGACTTCGAGCTATTACAGAAGTGACGAACTTACCACATTTCGTATAACGAAGAATCTTCACAACGGAGTAATCTCTGAGAAGGGAGAGAATTCCCTCACGTTTGTCTTGCTAAAGAGAGGTAGCCGAAGGGATCTCAACACTTGGGACTTAAGGTTCGAAGAGCTGACTGTCATCGCAATCAAAATACGAAAATGCGGTTCCTTCATCAATACCCAGCCGTCGCCATAAGAAAAGTGGTATACATGGTCACGTCGTGTCGCCCAAGTTCTGTACCACTGTATTGTGCTGGTTGATAAAGTCGTTCAATTGAAATGAAAAGGATAAAAAAAGATAAGAGATAAAACACTGGACGCCGATCAGTCTGTGGGGGTGTGCCATAAAGTCGACCTCGGTTAGTATCGTTAGAATGTATCGAGCCAGTGGTGCTACCCTGCCACAAGTCTTGTACCAATTTGCCAACCCCAGAGGGATGAGGCCTTGGTGAACCTGGGGCGCGGAATCGATTCTATATCTTTTGCAGGGTGTCTCTAACCACTGCGCTACATGCGATCCATAATCTATAATGAAAAGGATATACACAATAGTGGTAAGTTGCCATAGAGCCTCGCCTTCCCTGTGACATCATCTTTTGAAAAGACATTGGGGCAGCAGTAATGCTCAAGGACCTCCACGAAACGCAAAGAAGGATTCGCGGATAGTCAAGGAGAAAATTCATTCAAGAGAAACGGACGAGGATAAAGAAGTCGAAGTGGAGATACTTCTATTGTTAGTAGCGCATCTTACATTTGTTTGCAGTGTTCAGTGGACATAAAATAATGCATAGGAAGAACCACACAAAGGATGAAGAGCTGCAGAGGCCGTAAACTGACTTTGGCAGTGGTAGTGATGCCGATCCATCACGAGTACGATTTTGGCTCGACCCTGCCACTGGCCCACCTACTCCTTCGCCCCTCGGGGTCCAGAAATTGGTGCTGCACTAGTCTGGGAAAAGTCCACTGTTTGCAATCCAAGTAGGAACGCCCTCGCTTAGTTATCTCAAGACTCCGGAGAGAATCGGCTCGACTAGAACTCAACGACATTCATGGCAAAAGGAAGATTCTCAAGCAGCGTCACGAATCAAATGCAGAAAGTGCTGAGATGAGCGTAGTAGATGACTGAATGACGGCTCATGTAAAAAAAATTGGTTATAACTGTAGGCCATCGATTTTCGCTCACATGTTTTCCTATTCTATTTTTCACGCGACGTTCTAGTGAGTTGCTATAAATAATTTCAGCAAGATGGAAATTCCTTTTCGAGACCCCATTTTTATGTCAGCGGTAATTTCATCGCACAATGATGAGGTTCCAGATGCGAATTTGCGGTATGGTTCATGAGAGACACCCAAAACAGACAAACAACACAGTAACGAAGCCGAATAGACTCAACCTTTCATTGCTGCATTCCCACTGAGAGTTTCTGCGTCGAACGGTGGTATTTTAAAACTGTTAGTTCCTATGGTAGTCGTGGTCCTTGCAATAAACGTCGACAAACTCTCAATAATTCATCCCATTCCAGTCCGTTTATCTCGTTATGAGTCATTATTGCAATCACAATATCAAAAACATTCTCTTGGGGCCAACCTTACCATAGAGGTCATCTTTCCAGCTTTGTTGAAGGTATCACAGCAAAGCACCTCAATCTCATTTTCGAGCTGTAGAAAAAGACACGTATTGGTCCCTTTTCACATACAAAACTCTACTCGTTTGTTATCGCTCACATGTAGTATTAGATCCGTTTCAGTCTCAAAAATACACGACGACGACGTATAACCCTGTCATGAAAAATTACAATACATTGCCTCTTTGGGTTTCCTACATCAATCCTACAGACGGGTGATTGCTGATGGCACACTGATCAATAGAACTAGCTGAGAAACAAAGAACCCACATGGTGTGGTGATGAACGCGCTACTCCCCGGAAAGGACAATAGCGCGTTCGTTCCCCACCGCAGACACTGCGGCCCGGAGTTTTGCAGTTATCTCAGCATCATAGAAGTTATATTTCGCAACACACCCTGTCATTAAAAAAGTAGGCAGTAAATAAAATGGTTAAGATTGTGACTGTAACTGCAGCCTCAGCTTAACTGGAGTCATTGCCGATTTGGGCTCCCCAGGACAATCCCGATGACAGGTAATTGCTGTTGGCAGTGATCGACAGAACTAACTGAAAGACAGGTGAAACAAGGGACTCGTATGGTGTGGTAGTGAACGCGTTACTTCCCGGAAAAGACAATAGCGCTTTCGTTACCCACAGCAAACACCTGCGGTCCGGAGTTTCGCAAATATCTCGACATCATTGTGGTTGTATCATATATAATACTCTGTCGTGAAAAATAGTACTAGAGAGTAAATAAAAAAGCGAGCATTATCAAAGTAAGTCAACTGGTTTGCCTGGACGTCTTGAACTAGGCGGAGTTCCATAGATCCATTAAATTTTCAGCGATGGTATGTATTCAACCACTAGACACTGGCGATTTCGCAAAGCTGAACTCTACGACGACTCGTTGGCATTATGACCCAATATCGCATTCTTGTTGGTCTTTCCAGTTCTCGGGTGTTGGCGGAAACGCCAATAATTTCTTGAATGAGGAACACTGCAAGTCATATTGTGTTAACAGTGGGTTCTGAATAAATCTATGGTCATTTCTTTTTAAACACTAATGCACTTTGTGAAGGTACTTTTTACCAATTTATTGCAGCGTGTCCGCGCGGAATGCCACAGACTTCAGGCAGTTCTTCAATGCTATTTCAAAGAAGTGATGATAACAAGTGTCTTCCTGGAGCAGGAAATTGTGACTCGGAAAGGTTCCAGTGCATTCGTGTTGGCGTTGAATATCAATGCTGCCCAAGCCGCGGTCAGTAGCGGTACTTTGTACTTATGAACCTTGCCAGTTCGGTGAGCCCGAGCGTTTATAATTTAGCTGGAGCTGGTCTTTCTAATCCTACTGTTGATTAGTTTTTGTGCTAGGATATAATTTCCACTTCGACGAAAACTGTAAATGGCCATAATGAGACGATCAATTTTAAGTGGTTGTTCACATATCCGCCGACCCATGATAACAAACAAGTAGACTGAAACGAAATTGCGGAAACGTCAGCCGTTGACAAACGACAACAATACAGCAACAACAACAACAACAACAGCGATGACAACAACAAAAACAACAGCAACAACAACAACAGCAACGATACAACTTATACCAACCTCGCATTGGCTCACACAAGTAGATCGCTTTTCTGGCGCTGGAAAAACTTTTTCTTTTGCAGGAGATTAATCACTTATTGGATGCTAGGATGATTTACAGAGATACAACCAAAATGACGCAGAGATATTTGCAAAACTTGGACTCTGGACTATATACAACAGTGATTAACTTTTCGGGGGCTCGCACGTTGCGCACGGCACCACTAAGGCCCTTTCCCGTTGACGGGTGATTGCTGATGGTGATTGCTACACCGTCAAAGCAAAAAGAGTGGGTTAGACAAAGACAGAGCGAGGGCTTCTGTGGTGCCGTGCGAAAACGTGTGACCCCTCGAAAAGGTTAATTACGGATCTATCTGGTCTGGAGGTCCAAGTTTTCAAATATCTCAGCATCATTGTGGTTGTATTTCACATAATGTTCTGTCGTGAAAAAATAATAATGAGCAGTAGATAAAAGTTATACATTGTTATTTACAGAGTTTATCTGCAGTGAATGGGGAGGTACCACATTTAATTTGGAAAAATTCGGTTCGCCCATTAATGGCTTAGGCTATTCATCTGGATCCCAGCGAGAAGGACAAAGTCCATCAACCAGGTTCGGAAGTCTGTTCGAAAGCCTTCATTATTATGTTGTTCATAACCAGCTTTGTGTAGGTGGTATTGGGATCGTCATAAAAACGAATGTTTTTCTTTCGTTTACTTCGGACAAGGAGGAAATTTCAACAACTTTCTCACAAAAGAACATTGTAGCAATTTTTGTTCCATCGGTCAGTGGAGCACTATTGTTTTTAGAATGGAACTGCTAGGTTAACTCGTATTCTTCGTATGAATTTTAGAGAACTAATATCTAAGGGCGTAATCTCGACCTAGCATTTTTTACACCATCATTTTCGGTATGGTTTCAGCTGTGTGTCCACTGGGCTCTCCATTGTCGGATGCACTCGCTTTATGCAACTCGTCCATTCACTGTCCACTGTCTCATTCATGTCATTACGGAAGATGCTGTCCAATTCCAAGTTTGTTTTCTGACATTTCCAGAGAAAAGTTTTTTTCAGGTAAAAACATGAGATTTGTCAAGTCTTTCATTCGTTCCAACAACCGCAATCGGAAAGCCCCTATGTAATGAAGTGAAAATGATCTTCAGAAAAGTGGACATTTAGCTAATTCAGCGAATAATTGCGATTTAGACGTACTCAGGCATTGTGGCAGTAGCAACTGATTAACGACCGAATTTACGCAAAGGAATTTATTCAGCCTCAGTGTTTCCTTGTGTATGCAGTCGTCAAGGACTCGTGTGGCGCAGTGGTCGGAGGCCCCCTACAACACATACGTGGAATCGATGCCCAAGCTCATGGCCCATCAGGACGTCCATCTCTCCGGGGTCGGCAAATTGGTACCACACATGTCTTGGACTATAGCAGTACTGGCCCGATGCATCGGTTGGCCGCCGGGAGTTATTGTCAAGGATATGCATTCAATCACCTCCATACGATGCTTAATGAAGTTCATTGCATGGCGCATCCCTCAGGGATTGATCAGCGCTAAGGTCTTTATCCTTTTATCCTTTATATGCAGTCAAAATCGTTTTCCGTCGTTGAGTTTTATGGGACACCTGTAGCGTACTGGTTAGAAGTTCCTTGAAATATCCGCACTCCTCTATTGGTTCGATTCCGCATCGCACTATCACCACGTTTTACGGCAATCATCGAGCTGTTGGCTAGCAGACAAGCTCGTTTACTGGACTTTACCCGCTCAGAATTTTCATTAATTCATGTTCAAAGTCCAAGAATGAAACCACTCTTGTCATTTATTACAATCAGAGAAAAAATGATCGGTGTTTTGTGATAGCTAGGCCACTGCGAGCGATTCTCAGTGGCTTGTTATCAATTAATGGATACTCTACTGTCTTCTATCTAAATTTTTCGGAACAAATGAATATTTCCAATCGCATGTGGTCTTAATAAATATTTGGATACCTAGACGACCCATCCTCACTGGTTGTGCGGGCCCAACGTAATCTCCATTTTTCGGAGTTTTGTTGAGTTAGCCATTGTGGTTTCCTGAAGTTCCGTGGTCAGCCCGGCCAAAGTCTGCCCCAGCTCGTCACCACCACAGGTAGTCGCCCCTTTGTGGATCAGAGGGAGATCTGCCACCATGCGATTTTGATACCAGGATGGTGGTGGATCCTGCTATTGGCTTACTCTTAGCTAGGTTTACTAATGGAAACGCCGGACTCCTTCTTGACCTCGGAGACCTTACCAGGTGATGAATCCCCTCGCTGTACAACGCAGTCCGACACCCAAGAACTCCTCATAGCCACGAAGAGCCGGTAAACCGTTGGGAGGGGTCTTAATAAATAGCAGCTGTAATTTTATGGGTGGCTTTCAGTGCTCTCAAGGGTTAACGCACACGAGGAAACCATCTACAGTGGCACGTTGGCACATTTTTACGACCTTTTTATGCCAATTACTTTTACTTCTGGTTTTCGATTGATAATATTGCATGATTTTGGGGCGCGTGGGATACGTGATCACAATGTTGTCGCTGAATTTTTGTCTGCTTTATTACGTCTGCCTTTTTTTATTTCAAAATGATTTGTACATTCAATGTAGCGATTTTGAAAGTGGGAGTTGCTGATAGTGACTAGTGCGCTTAGATCTCTAGATATTTTCATGTCATACCATTGCAGGCATTGTGTGCAACCAACCGCAGATGAAAGGAGTGGCTTGCCTGGTATCTCCGGTTTCTCGATTTTGGTACAACTCGACCTCTTCCAGTTGTCAGCTGTTTCTATACAGCGGTTGCCAGGGTAATTTGAACAATTTTCCCTCACTGGAGAGTTGTCAGCAGTTTTGTGAAGGTGTCGAGGGTAAGGCTGTCACTAATGCGACGATGTTACTACTGGTACAATTTCGAATGTTAGAATTTTTCTGTTCTTTTTCAGTTATTCCTCAGTGTCCGCTTGGTGACGCACTTAGGTTGGCAGGCATGCCGCAGAAATGTTCGATAGACCTTCTTGAAAACGAATGTCCAAGAAACTATGAGTGCCATTTCGACGGAAGGACGTACGGATGCTGTCCGACTTTAGGTACCATTAATCTAGAGGAACTCTTTTATGACCATCAAATGCTTTCCGTTGTTCTGCTTGATATTGGTCCATTTTAATTCTCTTGTTCTTATTTCGTTCTCTAGGGCGCATGTGGCGCAATAGTCGGAGGCGCCCTGCAACACACATCTGGAATCGATCCCCGCGCCTATGGCCCACCAAGCCTTCCATTTCTCCGGGGTCGACAAATTGGTACTAGACTTGTCTGGGAGGATAGCAGCACTGGCTGGATACATCGATAGGTCACCACGAGTCATTGTAAAGGCCAGATATGCATTCAATCACATCCAAAGGAGCTTAATGAAGTCGAATGCGTGGCGCATCCCTCAGGGATTGGTCAACTTCGAAAGCGTTATCCCTTTTATTTCGCTCCATTATTTTCATAACTGCGTTCTTGCGTGTTGGAACTTTCCTTTTCACCACCAAAGGGATAAAACTGCTCACTAAGTGCGTGATCTCCTTCATACAACATCTTTTCTTCAATTCCCAACTTCGTTTTAGAACATGCAAGTGAATAACATTCTTTTGAAGGTCAACTATCTTCCTAGTTTTCAGAATTTCTTACGCACTCGTTTGTTCATTGCTAATTTTACGTTTATCGGTCGAGAATGCAAAACATGACAATGCGGAATCATTTTACCAAAAGCATCGTATCCTTCAAGAAATGACCATTTCTAAATCACCTTTTAAACGAACATTGCAAAATTTGGAGTAGAAAACTTCGTTCACTGTCGACCGATTTCGAAAGCACAACTACCTTGAGACCTTGAGGGTTATAGTGAGCACATACTTCTAAACTTTAGAATAATTTTAGAATACATCTGTTCTCTTGGTCATGATAAAGGCAAACCATGCGATCAGAAGCCGTCTTTACGATGGTGAGTGTCTCTTCGTAGGTTGGACAGCTTTACGAGAATCCAAACACTGGCTAAGGTTTTTCGATGGATCTGTCGGCGGGTGTCGTTCTTTTGTTTTTCACGGCTGTGGCGGCAACGTAAACAATTTTCCAACTCAACAACATTGCATGGAGTACTGTTCTAAGCCAGGTGAGCGCAATCTTCTGGAAAGTTTGCTTCAGTCGAGATGGACTCGAAAGTCTTCTAGTATTTCTGATTTCATTAGAGATATTTCAAATCTTGGATTACAGAATTGTTATGTCCAAGTGGCGTTGGCTCCTACCAGTACTTAAAAGGTGCGATGTTGAAATGCTCTTCTGATACGAAGTGTCCTGCAGACCACGAATGCTTACAGATCACTAGATTTAGGAGATCTGGCTTACATCCTAATCGTCCATCTGCAGAGGTATCGTATTCTGAGGCTTATCGTTACCCATTTCCCTTTTGTCGCTGTATTTAAAAGAACAGCGATTTATGAATAATTTGAGACTTACGACCAAACGAAGAAAGTTCATTTGTGTTGTCCAACCCGCAAATTCATATGTCAACAAACTTACGATGGAAAATCCGACTGTGGAAGAAACACGATAAGGTAGCTGCAATCTTAATAAGATGAAATATTAGTTGTGTCTGATCACTATGATTGTTGGAGATTCTCGTTTGATCCAAGCACGAGAGAGTGCAGATCGGTGAAATACCATGGGTGTCGCACAAGCGCCAACCACTTCTCGTCTAAGGATATCTGCATGAACTACTGCCTCAGTGCAGGTAACAAATGAGGTTTTATTATGTTTTAACAGAAGTTATTGCAAATGCGCGCTTGAGAATTTTTTCACGTTCAAAGCGGTTTACACCTCATTGTGGTATGTTCTGAAACATTATATGCCAATGTGACAAGCATAGCTAGGTAAACAACATCAAACCGAAGTGGATAATACCAATTCGGCCCGTAATACACTAGGCTCACCTAGTCCACATCAGCGCGGCGATGACTTCTAAGAAGACTAACGTCAACTGTTTACTACGATTTTAGTGTCAGGTACTACTTGCAAACTGATGGAGCTGCGGTGAAGTGCCTGGATTTGTACAACCAGTTTTGTTCGTCGAGTTTGATACGTGTTAACACGTAGCAAAAGGAAAACACCAAACAACACTACCATCGGTCTACAACTCCTCCACACTCGTCAATACTTATGCACCTTTGTTGGTTCTCTCGTACTGGTAGTACTTTTGTGTTAAGTCGTAACTGGGGATGAGATCAGATCTGCTACGAGAAGAAAATGTGGCATGCTTTCTGGTTCCTGAGTAGCCATAAATGAGGCACTTCACACTCCAGCTTCTTCGCAGAATTCGGCTCTCAAACATTTGCTGCTGTTGTGCTGAGTTGCACACTCTACCTACCGCTCGTCGTAAAGGTACCGCTTCTAAGCTATCTCACTTGCGTTTGAGGAAGTCCAATGACTACAACGACCTGGTGAACATACTTGCAAGCTTATTCGAAGTGCAACCTCTTTCCCTTTAAAGGAAGGATGCGCAAGAAGCTATCGTGCAATTTTTAGATAACTAAATCACTGATAATAGAAGGATAAAACCAAGCACGTTCATAAGCAAGCAGGCGAAACAAAGGACAAAAGGATAAAGCTCTCGGCGTTGATCAATCTTTGAGGGATGCGCCATGCATTCGACTTCATTAAGCAACGTTTGGAGGTGAAAGAATGAATATCTGGCCTTTACAATGACTAGCGGTGGCCTACCGATGTATCGAGCCAGTGCTGCTATCCTTCCGCACGAGCCTGGTACTAATTTGCCGAACCTATAGGGATGGAAGGCTTGGATGGCTATAGGCGCCGGGATCGATCTCATGTATGTGTGGCAAGGCACCTCCGACCACTGCGCCACACGCGCTCCTAAGTCAGTGATATGGTAAATGAATTAAAGTTGTTTTCCTAAACAGGTCAAATCTAAAAGAAAGAAAACTCCTTCAAAATAGCCAAGAAACTACCTTAAATGAGTATTTCTGCTTCCATCTTGCTTCTATTAAATTCTGCATGTCTAAAAATTATAATGTTTAGCTTGTTCGTCGTCGGAATACGTATTATTGTCGTCGTTGTCGGGTACTCCAGTTGAATGTTTGACAGAACCTTGTCCTTCTGGCTACTCATGTCTTCCTGACGTTTGGAATAGGACGAGGATGGTGTGCTGTGGTACACCCAGTTATGGTCATTATAACCTATTTTATTTTCTTTTTATTACATTGGTACCATTTATTAGAAAGGGGAACGGAAATGGTGTAGCGGGTCGGAACGATCTAATTATTTTAACACGCTAGTCATAGATCTTTGGTGAAGCTAAAGAAGTTCTTGGAAAACAAAGCGTGTTCAAGAAATCGTTGTCGTGTTTCTGTCAGCAGCAACGACTCAACTAAATACAACACGCTATTGCTTAACATAAGCACACTTTTCTTTAACAGTCATAGTGATTGTCAGAGAGGTGATAGATAATGGGCGAAACATCTGGCACCACTCCTCAAAAATGTTATTGTCTCTAAAGACCGACTTTTATTTGACCTCAGAATAGTTAATGAGAGGTTTCTTGGGTTACTGATCTGACAGGTGACTGATATAAAAGTATTTATTTGGTTAACTTTCCGGCCTCGTTGTCTTCTTCAGAACCGAACTGTTTTGAGTCGGTGGTCCACAAGAGGTAGACGCCACGATGTGGATGTTCGTTTTCCTATGGAGTCTCGGTGAGGTTTTTCATTCGATCACTGGTCCACTTCATTGGATTCGATTCACTGTGATAACGAACATCCATATCGCGACGACGACCACCTGTGGACTATCAAGTCAAATAAAACCGACTCTGAAAAATACAGAGACGTCGAAACGTTAGCCGATTATTTTTACATCAACCTCATCGACTTTTAACATCTTTGTCAAGCACGAAGGCCCATTCTTTCAATCACTTGATGTTGTGATGTAGACTGGTACTTCAAAACGAAGTTAAACCGCTGCAAAGGCGTGTAGACGTAGAGGGGTCATGAAAGAGTAAGTTGAGTAAGTGTAGCAAAAATCCGCATCAAATGGCTACGAAAAAACGACTTCACAAACTAGGTTTAGAGAAGTAGTCATGTCTATAAACAGTCATTCTATTGCAAATAAGACCTCGTTTAAGTTGTTGTTCACTTCTAGCAAATAACCAGTGCTACCGCTTGATCGAGGCCTAAGCAGAGCTTCAGTACAGAATTGCGGCAGCAATTAAGTTGCCATTGAGAACTCAAAGAGGTCATTTGGCTCAAAACTGAATATACGAGTATATATGTACAACACAATATTGTACTACAACGGAACTGGAGACATTAGACATTTGGATGCTGTATTCTAGCTTCTTGTAAGTTCGGCAGAGATAAACAAATTAGCGAGACGGCAGGACAAGTGACCATATAAAAATGGAAAAGTTGGAATCTGTCGAAGGGCTCCACTAGGTGTGAATAGGATGTAGAGGTGCACTGTAGTGATTTTGAAATTAAGGTTACGACTCTTACATAGGACTCAAGAAATTTATTAGCGTATAAGGCTCTCGCGACGTTCTGAATAAACTTCTAAACCAAAGAATGGTTCGAAAAGATGAATGTCCCATTGTCACCTGGCACAGTGTGTTGAATTGCTTCTTTCAGTATAACCTTCATTTGTGGGGAGATTAGGACAGTACGGGTAGTCTCATTCTCTAAAAAGTGGTCAACAAAAAGCTTCATATTACTCCTGATGTTTGTGCTTAGAGTTTCCATAAGGCTATATAATAACGCGCCGTCCTCGAGTCCTTGAAGAAGAAGTTAGCAAAATGTTAGCTATAAGAAACTAAAAGCGCGTTAAAGTGCTCTGTGAGCTTTTGGTCCAGTGGTGAGTTCTTAAGAATTTGATTTCCAACCTTCGTGCTTCAGACGTGTGTCCGAATGGCTTGCGCCCTTTTCTCTCCCAGTACACATTTCGTCCCATGACGTGCCTTATGGGACATCACGGCGTGTGTCCTCTTGGCTTTCATTGTCTCTTCCATAGGGGAAGGAAGCAACACTACTGCTGTGGAGATGCGCAAAAGAATAGTACGTCGTAAACGTGCTTTAGAATCAATTTTCATTATTAACCTTATGGAGAGACAAAAGTCAGATTTCTTAGTGTCCTGCCCATCCGGTATGCGAACTATCCGTCTGCGAACAGGAGATCCTTTCGGATGTCTCTCCGATCATCACTGTCCTGATGGAGCCTATTGCCATCAACCGGAAATTATTAAATCCGGGATTTGTTGCAGAATCGTGCAATCCGGTAAGCTTCCAAATTGGTTGCATATCAGAAAAAAACCACGCTTCTTTGAGGTTTTCAGCCTGCACACCGACGTTTGTGTTGCAGCATGGGTTATTTACCGATGCTGAATGTACTTCAGTCCACCCACGATTCTGCTCCTCTGCTGCTGCCGCTAATTCCATCTGTCTTTTCTCTGACAATTTAAAAAGGTTTCTTTTTTCCGTAAAATCTGTTCATATAGAAACTAGCCACAAATCATTCATTTTCTTCTATGCTTGTGTGTTGCAGGAGGGAACGCTTGAAGATAAGCACTTTCAAGGATTTTCCATTGGCAGTACACGAAGGTAACTAAAATCACTTTTTTCTCATGAAAACGCTTTTATATTTGTGTAGCATTCTAAGCATATTTTTTTCTTGAACCTTTTTCAAGCGGCTACAAATCGTTTTATTGAACTTAATTATATTATCCTTCCAACGGTTTACCTCCTCATCATGGGTGGGAGGTTTTCCTTGGTGTGGGGCTAAGATGTACAGCGGGGAGATTCATCTACTCGACAGTGTTTACCCAGGCTAAGAAGGAGTCCGGCGTTTCAATTAGTCAGCCCAGCCAAGATTAAACCAATACCACGATCTACCAACGTCTTAATATCAAGCTAGTCGCATGGTGGCAAATCTCACTCTGATCCATATGGACGACGACTACCTATGGTGGTGACGAATTGGAACAAACTTTGGCCAGGCTGACGTCGGAACTCCAGGGAACCACAGAGACTAGAGCAGCGAAACTCAAAAAAAACGGAAATTATGCTGGGGCTCGTATAACCAGTAAGGACGGGTCGTTCAATTATCCAGGTAAGTAAGTAATTATGTTGTGCTAGACGTAAGTAGCGGTTTGCTTAGATGTGCGCTGAAACACAAAGATGGTTTTTTTTCGACCCGCTTTCCTCCACAGGGTAACAAAACCTTTGATCTTTCCGGTGTGTGAAAAACGGTAGCAGAATTGTTTGAGAAAAATCCCAACATGATATAGAGGGTCAGACATGTATTGAGTCATCTTCACGATCTCACCTTTGTGCGCAAATTATGAATATTCACAGAGGGTGCGAACAAGTAGAGTTTCGGTTTTCAGGAAATTGGTGAGGGTCAGGAGAAGGAGAAATCAGTCTTTTAAGCTACTTGTTCTAATTTGCTATAAACTCAGTGTTTCTAGAGAAACAGAGAACTTGGTTACAGTAAAAAGAAGCGGTGGACTAAGGCGTGCCACTCGTCCTCAAAGAAAAGCTTTACTTTAAATTAAAAAACGTTGAAGAACAATTTTTACTTCGGTGATTTTCGTAAAAATGCAGTACGGAATTCCCATGCTTCGAAATGTGGACTGGTTATCAAGCGAACACACAGTGCTAGACAATAGACTTGATGTGCTCAGTTCGATGTTGCACTTATGAATGACGAAATTCGGGGTAAAATCTTGTTTAATGTTTTAATCTTGTTGAACACAGAATGATCTATTCTACAGAGTACAAACCAAAATAATATAGTCAACCCAATGGGATGACGAGGACACCATATCGAGAATGCGAACGACCGTGGACGTCGCCTCGGGTAATTGGCTCTGAGGAAGACGAAGACGTTAAAACGTCAGCCGAATAAAACTTATATAGCAGCCAAGTGTAAATTGAATAATTCAAAGGACTAAACTGACTATTTAGAATGAGGTTAAATGAAAGCCGGTTTAGTAACGGTTCTATTCGCTATGTGGTAGCCATTCTAATACTGACTGCTGTAGGATGGATTGTCGACATGAAAGGAAAGCATTGTCAGTCGGCAATGAATGAACAATCGGCTTGTTTAAAGGAACGTTGCCGGTAAGGTTGCATTCATTTGAACGGTACTCCATTAAAGAAGATTCGACTCTACAATGACAAAGGTACAATAACCAGAAGACGCACGACTGCTGGAAACGACTGTTAACATCAACTGGGATAATTGGCTCCTAGGGAGACGAAAATGTCGAAACGTTAGCCGAATAAAATTTATATATCAACCTCGTGTAAGCTGAACAATTTCAGGAGTTATGCAAACCACAATTTTAACTTCAGTACAACTTAAGGACATAAAAAGTTCGGCGTTGATAAGTCCCTTAAGAAACGCTATGCATTCGACTGTAGATGCGATGTGATATTGGAAATCAATGCGGCCTATCAATGGAAACAGCGCAGTGGCAGCGATGGCGTGAACTACGCGCAAGGTCCTGATTTCGCCCTTACTATGCCGTCAAGCAGGATTCCGTTCCTTCTGGAGTAATAGTTTGTAGCAAACTTGTGTAGCCGAGGTTATACATCAGTAGGCTATCGCTAGTCAATGTGTAGGCCAGAGATGTATTCAGTCACTTCTGCGAAGCTTGGTGAAGAGGAATATAGGGCGCATCACTCAGAGATTAATCAAAGGCGGAAGCTTTGTCTTCTCTTTTTATAGACAACACCAATTAAGTGCTCGAGAGGAAAGTTAAAATCGTAAAATACAGTAAAACGATTCATAGCGCACATACGGGAGTAGAGATGCAAGGCATAGGTTACCTTTACGGTTTTAGGATTCTATTTTAAAAATAGTTTTGAATCAGAAAAAAATGAAGAATTAGGTCCTCTAATGAAATAATAATAGAACTAGCATAAAGTATCGTATTAAAAATTGCTGAACATGATGTGTTCAGATAGCCAGAGAGTATTTTGCTCGTCAAGAAAGCGGTGTCCTCCACATCACTTCTGCCTTCGGCGCAAAGCGGATGGTCACGGTTATTGCTGCTTGGCGAAGAACTTCAACAAGAAATGTTGATCTCCATGGATGTAGATGAAATTAAAAATGTATTATTTTCCATCACTAAACTCTACACTTTGAAAAGTTTTTAAATCGATTTCAGCTCATATTCGCTCAAATGCCATTGTATGCTTAGAAACTCGCCTTTATTGCTCCATTGACTTTCGCGAGTAACAAAATATAGCTGGGAAGAAACATTTACTGAAAAAACAAAGCACATCAGAAAAACAAGAAGCACATACACAGACACACATACGCGCACACACGCACGCACGCACGCACGCACGCACGCAAAAGGAGGACTGTGCTGCTTAACAACACAGAATATTATTCAGTAGAAAATTATGTGAACGCGTGGTTTCCTGGACTCCGTTGTTCATCCAGGTAGTGGATCAAATTTTGATTCTCCGAATTACTGCCTTCTGGTTTGTATCTTCCGTAATACCGCCATGTGGTGGAGAACGGAGCATTGCCATATCTCCATTCGTCCATCGAAGAACAAATCGATGGAATCTTCTACAACACGTAACCACATCTTTAAAAAAATGAAATATCAGTGAACTGTGGTAACATAGAATATAATTCACCACACTTTTGATGAAGAAACATTAGGTTCTGCAACCACAATGACGCTGAGATGTTTGCAAAACTCCGGATCGCAGGTGTCTGCGGTAGGGAATGAACATGAACTTAATTAAAAGCATAGCACTAGGAAAGGGTAACAGCATATTCGCTCCCTACCGCAGACACCTGTGGTCCGGTGTTTTGCAAACATCTCAGCATCATTGTGGCTGCTTCACAAATAAAACCCAGACGTGAAAACGTCTAAAAGGCAGTAAATAAAAAAAGTCACTAGTTGATGCTTTATTCTTTATTTACGGCAAAGCTGACGTTTCGGCGGATTTTGCCATTTTCAGATACTGGAAAGCTCACCTTCACAGCAGTCCACCAAGCCAAGCACCTCCATAAGCAAGCAGAGGAAATAAAGGATAAAAGGATAAAGCTCTAGGAGTTGATCGACTCATTAAGGAAGTGCTTTGCATCCGTTTTCATTAAGTATCTTTTGGAGGCCTTTACAATACCTAGCGGTGACCTGCCGATGTATCAAGCCAGTGCTGCTATCCACCCACGTTGGTCTAGTACTAATTTGCCGACACCGGAGCGATGGAAGCCTTGGTGGGCCATGGGTGCGGAGACCGATTAAACGTATGTGTTACAGAGCGCCCCAACCACTGCACCAAAAGCGACCTGCCAGATGCATGGGTTCCATAAACGCATTTATACCTTTTCTGAATTGAGACATAGCACATAGATTAAATGATTCATTGTATCCCAAACTACTAAGCTAACACTAAGTTGATAAAATGGTTCATTGGTCTAATGTTTCACCTTCTTCCTCTTCTTTCTGTGGGTTTCGGAAGACGAAGACGTCAAAACGCTAGACGAATAAACCATTCCTCCATTCATGTTAAACTACAATTTCAACTTCTGCCTGAATTGAAAGACATTTTTCACGGGATCCTGCCGTCACTGAAAATATGGTTACTTCACAGAATTTCATTCGAAATATGTCCGTGGGTGGCCTTGTGGCCTAATGGATAAGGCGTCGGACTTCGGATCCGAAGATTGCAGGTTCGAGTCCTGCCAGGGTCGCG
>UYYA01000123.1:0-112760 GCA_900624975.1 Angiostrongylus costaricensis
TGCGCTCCCCAGATCAACCCCGCTGACGGGTGATTGCTGTGGCAAAAAGATCGATAGAAATAGCTGAGAGACGTGCGAAACAAAGGACCCGCATGGTGTGGTGGTGAACGCGTTACTCCCCGGAAAGGATAATAGCGCGTTCGTTCCCCACCATAGACACCTGCGGTCCAGAGTTTTGCAAATATCTCAGCAACATTGTGGTTGTATTTCGCTTAGTAACCTGCCATGAAAATTATAGAAGGCAGAAAACAAAACGTTAAAACTCTGTGGTCTCTGTCAAACAATTGTTTGCCAGAGCGGAAGGCTTCAGACTCTCAGCTAGTTCTATTGATCTTTTGCCATCAGCAATCACCCGTCAGCGGGATTGATCTGGGGAGCCCAAATCGGCATTGAACCCAGTTAAGCTGAGGCTTAGTTATAATCTCAATCTTAACCCTTTTATTTACTGCCTTTTTCTTTTTAATGGTAGGGTATTTTGCGCAATATAACTCACATATAGTGCTGAGATTTTTGCAAAATCTCCGGACCGCATGTGTATGCGGTGGGGAACGAACGCGCGCTATTGTCCTTTCCGGGGAGTAGTGCACTTCACCACCACACCATCCGCGTCCTTCGTTTTGCCTTTTTCTCAGCTAGTTCTATTGATCTTTTGCCATCGCGGAAAGTGCGCTACTCCCCAGAAAGGACAATAGCGCGCGTTCGTTCCCCACCGCATACACCTGCGGTCCGGAGTTTTGCAAATATTTCAGCATTATATATGAGTTATATTTCGCAACACACCCTGCCTTTGAAAAGAAAAAGGCAGTAAATAAATGGGTTAAAACGGCGAATGTTCAAAAAAATCTGTTTACTATGGGTATAAAATTTATGCATTTAGCTTCACCTGCTTGAGTTATGAAGCCGTTTGGCAGAATAGACTGGGTGACAGTTTGACCGTTCCAGGCTTTGAAGGACTCAAATCACCTAAACGCCTATTTGCATTGCACAAATCTTATTATTAACAACGTTATGCCTGCGCATGAAGTAAACACTGACTTATTTAGCAATGTTGATGGTAATAAAAAGTTGGTCCTAGAAGTTATTATACACATAGTCTCAAATCAGGATAATATGTGAACAAGAAGTATGTTTGAACTCGTTTGGAGATACCTCCTACAAATGCACCTATGTCATCCTCATAGTAAGCCACCCTTCAGTATACTCTGGTCTCATGCTTCATCAGTGGTGGCCCTTTTTGGAAACAAGAATTGTGGGGAGGCCAACATAAAATACGTAGCATTAGACCTCTGAACGAATTAAATTCTTAAGCTATAACACTTAACGAGGAAGAATGGAGACGTTCCTGGTCCTGGATCAAATAATTCGCTGATTAATAAGACTAGAAATGAACCATACATTAGAGGTATTAATTGAGATTGGATCACGGCTAACGCTGTTACAGTGCTTTCGCTATCACTGCGCGCGAGACACTATTTCGACTCGAAACTAGACTTTCCATATTTTCGGGGCAGGAAGAATAATGTCATACCTGTTTGATACGTCATTATCGGTCTAGATAACCTAAAAACGCTTTAGGACATCTACTTCAGAATTCCGAAAAGAAACCACTGACCTGAGCAGCTTTCACCGATTTTCATGAAGAAGACCAGAACTCTCAAGAAGCCAACTGCATAGAAACCCGAAAATCTTGATAGAGGATGTATGCAAAAGAATGAAGCCAAATGAGTTAAAAATGCGCTGGGAACCTCACAATATGTGATGTCTTCTCATGTAATTGGCAAAGCTAAGCAAAATTAGGTGGATTTTTGTTGAATATCGTAAGATTAAGCGCCTTATTAGAATATGTGAAAAATTGTAGGAACTAGAGACTTCCTTGTTACGGCTTTTCCCGACAGCAATGATGATTGAGACAGGGATAACATCCTACTCGCATCTCTGTGATGGAGAAGAAAGCGAGTCAGGCTAGCAATTAGATGACCGAACGCCAGTCTTCAACACCACGGAACATTTTACGACTCGCATGAATGACAGAAAAAGCCAGCACGGTGCTCTAAGCGATACAACTCTTTCTCTATTCACTAACTTAAAGATATCCATTGTTTATGTTACACACGGTTTGCAATGTGCAGCAATTTACGTTTATTTATTTCTCAAGACCGACATTCTATTAACTTCGGCACTGATTGACAATTCGACGTTATTCTTCAATAAGCATACACGAGGTTGGTATTATAAAATTTATTAGGATACAGTAGCTGACGTTTCGGCGCTTTCGCCTTCTTCAGAGTCTGGAAAGATCAAATTGAGATGCGATCTACCCAGCCAAAAACTTTCATAACCCTAGCAGATAAAACTTAACAAATAAATTTGTGTTCGCATAAGAAACAGCTTCATTTAAACATCTACCATTTATTTGTTGCAAGTATTTAAGTTAGTTGATGGATAGCAACCCCACGGAGTAATACATGGGCGATAACTGTGTCTGTGTCAGCTCACTGGATCAGTCTGAGGTATGACGCCAGGTCAGGCGTGTTCGCAAGGCACTCCTCCTTGCAGTTCATCTTCGAATTTTTGGAATTGATTCAAAAAGCTTCAAGAGTTTTACGCGCTGATGTTTTCGAGTCTTCCGTGAGGATAGTGACTCCTACCTTCAAAATTTTCTCCGTTGTGTTTCTGAATCCTATATGCGCCTAGTGGAGTGTTTGGTTTTAATTTAGATTTACCGACTAGGTGTTCTCTTATGCGGGCGCAGAGCGGTCTACCCGTTTCGCCAATGTATTCGATCCCTCACCCTTTACAAGAGATCAGATAGACTGTAGCCGAACTCATGCAATCACCGTCTCTACCGTTAGGGCAAATTATATTCATTATACATAGACGCTCATATAGGCGGTTACGAACTAGCTGGCGCCGTATCGTCGTCGTCGTCTCGGTGAGTGTCTGATGGCATTTTTATTTTCTTTTCTATTTCCATAGAAATAGATAAAAATAGAAGTAGGCTGCATCTCAAATTGACCTTTCCAGGCTCTGAAGAAGGCGAAACCGCCGAAACGTCAGCTATTGTATTCTAATAAATTTTATATTAACAACCTCGTGTCTGCATATTGAAGAAAAAAATCGAATTTATTTATTTATTTGCATGTACTGTCGCAACACGTGTGTTGATATCAGCATCTCTTTTATTCGTTGCAGTCTTTTATATTTGTCATCTATGAGGATCATCCAACGTGTTCATGAGTTCGGATACTACTTGAGAATTTTCTTATCTTCATGAACGTTGTTGAACGATGTTCAAACTGATTCCGCATGAAATCTTTTGATTGCTCTACTAGAACGATCTCAGGTCGTATCTCCAAGTCATTCGATTTTTTTACGAAAAGAGAAAAGCTTTTTCAGGCAATGCTGACAACAATTTTTAGACTATAAGGATGTGAGGGCCTCGAGGCTGTGTCGGACTGGTCACTGTGGCTGTATCGCACACCATCTTTAACACATGCGCTCTGGCTTTTTGCTCTCAAGTAAGGTGAAGACAATCATATTTGTATATATTACGTATATATTACAATACATATTACATTTATATTTATTCTTTCTTGTGTTTGCTTTTCGAGTATTTGCCTGGATGCAACGAAGCATCCTGCTGTTGGATGGCCTTTGCGGGACAGAGCTGTTTAGTCACAGAACTAAGTCACATGCTCTCACGCGTTGTCGCTCATGCACAGCATTGTTCTCCTCAAAGCTGACAAACTCTCTTGTTCTTAAAACATGTTTCGTATAACCCATTCCTTGAATTTACTTTTCGAGCTTCGCCGACTTCTACCTTTGAGTGTGAATTAATGCGTATTTAAGTACTTCTTTTCAGACTAGAGAAAAAAATCAGATAAGAGTGATGTACAAGGCGCTGACTGAGTTTTTTCAGTCTTGGTGGTCCATTTCAAATGACCTCTGCTCTAAAAATCTGCTAATAGTAGGATTTCAGCACCTTAGAGCATTGCGATAGCAGATGAAGCTTAGAAGTTTTAACGCAGCCTCATTCTGAGAATAAAACCTAAGAATCTATACTATTTGATATATACTACTTTTCAAACATCGTCACAACTGAGTTATCAGAGAATCTTGTTGCTGTGTTTGCAGAACTATTATCGGCAAGAACGAAACTAAACAAAGATGAGCTGACACTTCATATTCTAATCGACAGCCAGACGTTGTCGGATGAGTCGTTGCTCCTCTACCTGAAAGTTATGAATTAATTCGCACTCTTCAGCTTCCCTCGTCTCAATCATATTCTGAAGTTATTGCCGCCGTGTGATAACTCAGATGATGTTAGTCATCGATTTCTAACAAATTTTGGCGCTGAAGTGTTTTCAGTACACTGTTGTCGTTGTGAATCCGTCGTGGAGAAACCACAGTGCTTGTCATGGTTAGGTCAGAATCGTTTCACACATTCTCGCTCCTCATGAAGACGCTTGTGTCCAGTAAGAGCACGTTGATGAAGCTTTTTCGCTGATTCATTAATCTCTCCTGTAAGCCGTTTCCTTTATGTTTCTTCTATGTGTTTGCTATTTTTATAGAAAACTTGTACTTTCACCATCTACATCCAGCCTTCTTACTCCATTGGTCAGTAATCCGTGAATGCTTATTTTACATATTGCATGGATATGGAATTTTCATTAGTAATGTCGTCCAATTTAAGACTAGTTTGTCTTCTTTATTTTCAATGAGATGAAAAGGCAAATGAAGCGCAGAAGCTTTAAAAACGAAAAATTTAGCTCTCTAGGAAAATGAATTGTTTCAATAACTTAGTTTCTAAAGTTATTTGAACTGACCAGGTTTTCGTAAACCATTTCTGAAACTCATTTAGTGATCTCGTTAGTTCACAATTTATCATGCACTTTACGACCCCACTTCATTCTTTAGGGTTCAAAGAACACTGAGAAATAAGTTATTAAGGATAGCAGAAAAAAAATTAATTAAAATAATGATGCTAAAAATTAACTATTGATCATACAATTGTTTTATCGAAATCGTACGTAACAGGTGACAAAGCTTTACTAATGGAACGTTCGGTGCTGATCAATCCTCGAGGGATGTGCCATGCACTGGACTTTGTCAAGCGACTTTAATGTAATTGGATAGATATCTAGCGAACACAATAACTGCCGGAGATGTACTGATGTATCAAATCAGTTTCTCTATTTTCCAAGGTAACCTCGGTAGTAATTTGCCGACCTCGCCGTGGGTACCGAATTTATTTCGAACCAATGCCTATATTTGAATTGCACTGCACTCTTAAACCTGCGTTTGAGGAAGCCTTTAACAAACTTTAGAGTGATAGATTATAGGTCCCATCCTACGCAGTGAGATCCTAGCACCAATTTTCTAGGAATCACTGTGCTAAGCCATTCCACAAATCCGCTGAAATGGCATCCATCGTCTTAGTGGAAAGGATGCATTGTTTTGTAGGACGCTGTCATGCCGAACCGGTAGTAATTTCTGAATTCGTTCATTCTGCTAGGATTACTGCCCATTCACAAACAACTTTATTTAATTAGTCAAATATGAAGTGAAAATAAATTATGAAAATATCAAATGGGTTGTAATTCCTGTCGAAACATGTTCCTTAAACCTATTTACCAGGCCAACTTTGTCATGGAGAAAAGAGATTTTGGTGTATCATGAGCATTTTTCTTCATTGTAGTCCTGATCCCTTTTCTTTCAAATATTTTTACTGTTTTAACATTTAAACTTTAACCGTTAATGGTTTTTATTAAAAACACAGATTCTTAATTATTTTAGCTACATGGGTGAATTATAAGTTCAAATGCCATAAATATGAGGGTGGCTGTGAAATTCGGAAATCAAGACTATTTTGTCAATTTTTTCCATTAATTGCAATATTTGGCTCTAAAAACGCTTTTGCCTAAAAATATCAGTAACGTTGTCGTTAAATTTACATTCTGTCACACAGATAGCAAATCGAATAGTTTTTCTCTGAATCTGTTCGACGTGCCTGTTCGTCTATGAAAAGGTTAAAATTTCTGTATAAATAGCAATCAAAATGGAGTGGGTATTTGATTGTGTTAGGATGTATTTAGCTGTCTTCTATCGTAACAACATTATATGTAGAGTTAAAATAGAAAACTGAATTCACACTATAGATTCGTTCTACTCCCACGTAGTTTACCTCCTCTAATAAGATGAATGGTTACCGTAACCCTCATCCAGTATTCATTGAGTACGACGTTGTGTTCATTGAGTAGCAAATGGTTTCTACTCGTTCCTATTAGATTATCTTTTTTAATAAGACGAAGAATACAGTTGCTCGTTGCATTGAGTGGGTACGATAACTCAATAAACTAGTTAGCTAAGACAAGGCATTTGAAAGTACAACTACCTTTTAAACTCGAGTGGCCACCATTTCCTTAAACTTTTCTCTTAAATAATTTATTTGGAAAACATAAAGATAATTCCATTGCTTTCAGAACCGAGTGATTTAGTCAAGAAAAACAGGAAATGCCGGTGGATTTCTATTTCTCCTTCTACTATTTTTTCCAATTTCCTCTCTCTCTCCAGAAATGGGTTTCCACGTGATGAGTCTAATTCCAGTTTGCAATATGGACTTAACACCCACAAGTCAGTAGTTGCTAAACTAACGTTTTCTTAATACATAAGCATGCTTTCCATCGATTTTGTCAACCTTAGACTAGTGAGATGCTTCGCTGAGCAGAGCGGAAGGATTACGTCCAACAGCGGGTGTAATGTGTATGAAAGGATAATGGCAATACCAGAAATGATACAGCATAGATGGATTTGTTATTTGTCATAAAAGTATAAACAATATTACCTAGATAATATGTAACTCTCCATCACTTCCGCGCTTTTTTTAAGGGCTAACCGCAACGATGCGCCTAGATTTCAATGCGCACGGACGAAAAGCAGTTTCGTCGTTCGACTTTTGTCAAACATATGTCATCTCATTTCACAGTGAACTTTACCGAATCAAACAAAAACAACAAAGGTCCGAAGTTTTTCTTGCCAATAAAGTGCAAATATCATTATCCTGCCAGGATAGAATTCTAATTTGCTGCAGTATACAAATCCCATTTCTCTCCTTCCTCGCCAGCGTCATTGCATTGAACAAGGAAACGATTTTCTGGAATTTAACCCTGGAGAATCCGATGACGCTCCTTAAATGCATCGCTGATTTTCACGGTTGCTACGATGCGTTGTCTTTATCTTAGTAAATCACATTCATGGTATGAATTGCTGCTTTTACTCTTTTTCTTATTAAAATAAAACGGCGGGAAAATTACATTAATACGAATTTATGTACGTACTACATATTTATATGCAAACGCCAGTTATTTCGTTAAATTCGGGATAAACCATCATTGATTTATCGTCGCAGTTTTGTTCTCAACTATGCATAAATATAAATATATGTATATATAGGCCTTATCTCAATCCATGTTGGGATGATATTTGACGAGAAGAGGGTTGGATAGCGAGATCGCGACGAGAGGATTACTTGTTCCGTTTCCGACTGAAGAAATTGCATTCCTGAAACAGAAGCAGCGGACGTCGTCGCAAATCCCTAAATGTAATATTCATTGACATGCATGTGTTAAAAGAAGAACTCGTGAAAATTGCATCTACGAAAAAATTCTAGGAGAATTTATTTTTGAAAATACTAAATGGGTAATAGCTTCTTCACACTGCTGAAAGTTCGCTCTCTTAAACGAATTTCTGACGACTACAACGAGGCAACAACGACAACTATATAGCAGGCTAGCGCATTTTTTGCTTATCTTCTGTGTAGTGATTGTGGCATGCACCACAGTCGTTTGGATTTCAATCCATTTTGATGCAGTTGGTCTCATCTTCAATTACCAACCTTATTCTTAGGCGTGTCATTTCAGTATGGAAGCTCTATTCATCTCTATGCTGTACGTGGAAGATTGCTTCATATTTATGGCCGTCACATTTGTTCATGGTAACATTCACATTAATCGTTTCTGAATGCTATGTAAATGTAAGAATTGTTATGTCGTTTTGTTCGCTTGTGATCTACTTCATTTATAATTTCACTAGTCATTGCTTCACCCATGCCAGCAGTGCACTGAATTCCTCATTGTTGCGGAATGTATGGATAGTTATATATATCATTAGGTTACCCCTGGAGTTTTATCGCGGAATCAGAGTTTATTCACTGGTAGGTAGATTGATAAGAGTTCCATAACTAGTCCTGAAAGCCTATTGTAAGCACGCATCACTTACTGGTCCCGATTTGGTTTCTAAACACTTAACTGCACATATTTGGCCCAATAAGCATTTGTGATATATCCCGATAGACACCTGCGGTCCAGAGTTTTGCAAATATCTACTTTTCACTTTAGTTTCCTGTCAAGACAACTTTATGCTTCAAGTTGATTAAGAGACGTGTCTAACATTACGACTCTTATTTCAATAACATACCAAAATTTCTGGAGTTTACTAGGCCGTTTTCTATATACAGTTACAATTGCAACGATACTGCAAATTCGAAGAATCGTCATCGTTATGAGCAATTCATGAAGTTATAACGAACACGATACTACAGGAAATTCGTGCAATGCGTCCCACCATTGCTTCTGAATACAGTACTATCCATTTTTTTCCCAATTCTGTATGGGAAAAGAATAGATGCTGTCAGCAACGATTAGACATTTACTCCACTTGGTAGATTGACTCTACTTTAAGAAAGATAGGTTCATTTTAAGCTATAAGATGTGACTTCAGAAGCTCTACACGTTCGCGTAGCATCACATTCATTCTTCTGATAGCGCGATTTTCCGTCAGTCAACGAGATACGTCGTTCCAACAACTCACTGCTTCCATCCTTTCCGTCTACCCATCCATCCGTCCATCGGTCTGCTCGTCTTTTCGTTCTTCCGTACCACCACCAACTCGTGCATATTTCTCGTCGCTCAGATAAAGTAAACACGCCATTTCTTAGCTCTTAATTCTTCCATTTTTGAGCTTACTTAGTGTGCACTATTCTTTGCCGCACATCAATTTGCCATCTTTACCTTATCACACGCCTACGAAGAAAAGAAAGAAAAAGAATGGATTTGCTTGCCTGCTTCTCAATTAAAATCGCGTTCTCTTTATGTCTTCAGAATTTTTCACTACCTAACATTTACTATGAGCACATTTTGCAATTATGTTCTTGGCTTAACTAATAAATCAATAACGAAGTGTGGAAGAAAGCTTAAGCTGCTCATTATTGTTTTCGACACGAAGGATTCATGAGCTTAAAAGATTCTTTATGGAACAAACCGTAAATAATTGATGGTAAACGGTGGCTGTAGGGATTCGACCAATCAGAAGCGAGCCGAAAAATACCGTTTTATTTTGCCTTCCTCATCACTTTTTTCGTTACTTTCTCTTACGAAGAAGCTTCAGTCAGTTTTCAATTTTTTCAACTCGGCCGTTTGCATGTGGAATGACATTTCTCTTTTCTATTTTTAACAGTTCCCGTGTTGCTTATTTGATTCACAGGTACCGTACCCACAATGCATTCGTTGTATACGTGCAAGTGTCAAAATCTCTTGAGTTTTTCTTCCGAAAATGTCTCAGAGAGACTCTTGAAGGATTTTTCCTTCGAAAATTTATGTCGGCAGCGCCACCAAGTCTCTACTAACCAGTTTGTGTTTTTATACTGGATAAACTAGATCGCTTGAAATTGCGTCCTCTTCTCTCACAGGCATCATTTTAGCCAAAGAACGTTCTTGAAAACAAAATTTCATAAAAACAAAAAAATCTACCATTTACCTGGTTTTTGCGCTCGTCCTCCGTTTTACTCTGTCCGTCACATTTCCTGTGCCGTTCTTCATTTTCAGCACAATGAATTAAATTATCTTTTTTTAGCAATAAAAGGTCACTGTAAGCATATCCTTTTTAATAAGTGAACCTTTCAAAGTTCTTCCACATTTAGAATTCGCTTCGCCCAATGGGATGCTCTAAATGGGTCACTCTAAGCAATTGAAAGGAAAAAAGGTAAACAAAAACTTCTGTGGACAGCTGAGAGTACAGGATTTTGTGAGAACATTTGTGGACATTATTTACTGATGGTGGATGATTATTCATCGATTGACGATAAAATCAGCTTATTCGTGAGCACTACGTTAACGATAGTGGAATTGAGAGAACCTCCTTACTCTTAGGCTGCAATGATTTAGTCGGACGACTTGCCACCAATTTCCGTCACTCTAGTAGTCCTAACACCTTTGATTTCATTGATTAATAGATTTTATTTTGTCACACTTTTTCACAATTTTAGTACAGCATCTCATTCGTGTTACTTCTTGGCGAATTTCTCGTTTTGTGCAAAGTCTCATCTAAATTTAACGATATCCATAGCTATAGCTGTCGTTAAGCTTAGTCGTCTTCAAAAGATGGGCTCACTTTTGTAATGTTTTTTCCTCACAAGGAAACGTATATAGCGTAACGGACACAGTGTGTCCTACAATACGCACGTTGCTCTTGTTGGTGGACCTCTCCTTCCGGTAAATCAAGCCTTCATCCCTCCGGTGTCGGCAAATTAGTATCAGACTTCTCAAGGATGATAAAAGCGCAGAACGTAATTAATCGGTAGACCGTCACAAGTCACATTGCACATTCCTAATATGCATTAAAAAAACTGATTAACACAGAACGCTTTCCGTGATTACTAACCTAAGCTGAAGTTGATAAAAAGCTTCGTTTCGATAAGGTTTAGGCGTCTTCGTCTTCCTTAGAGCCAATGGTCCTAGTCGTTGAGCACAGTTTTTCGCCTACGTATCAAGTCAAGTCTTCCTCAGTCGACCTCCGCTCCAATGAGGAAACCTCATCTGGCGACTCTCTTTTATACAGGACAGTTGCTGATGATGCTGACTGCCCTTTGGTAATGCTTTGTTCTCAACGGAAAATCCATCCACCAGTAGTTGGTGTTATATCAAATAGCAAAGGTCTGTATAGAAAACAGAGAACACTTTACTCTTTTTTGCTATTTGTTACTCAATAAGTACAAATAGTTTCTTTTTCTGACAGACAAAAACAGGAGCACAGTTGTTGTACGAATGAGCGTCGCCGTATTTTAAAGCTGAATGCTCACCAGCCTGTCGGGACATAATAGTGTGGCTTATTGCAAAACAGAACATAGCTCAGCTTATAGCTTTAAAGGAAAGTTATTAAAGAGCATCAAATTCGGTCAATGATCACAAGCCTAGAGTTTTACTAAAAAGTGATTGCAATGTTTTCCCAAATCATAGGGATATGCTCTGCTAAACCGACTTTCACCTAACCTCGGAGTTAATATTCGACGCATTTGGCACTAAATATACGAAAAGTGAAGAACAATAGTTCCCAGGATCGACTTTCTATTAACCTCGGCAGTGGAATATGAATATGTTGTTTTCTTGTTCAGCAATCGCGAGGTTTTTAAACAGCATACATTTACTTCCATAGAAAAACACAATACAATACAATTATACAATACAATTGTATTGTATTGTGTTTTTCTATGAAAGTAAATGTATGCTGTTTAAAAACCTTACGATTGAAGAACAATAATAAAAAAAGGATTAAGCTATCGGCGTTGATCAGACTCTGTGGATGCGCCATACGTTCGACTTCATTAAGCATCGTTTGGAGATGGCTTAATGCACATCTGGCCTTTACAATAACTCGCAGTGGCCTACCGATGTGCTATATTAATATACTAAATAACGATTGATGCTATCTTCCGAGAAAAGTCTGGTACCAATTTGTCGACCCCGGAGAGATGTAGGGCTTGGTGAGCTAGGGGCGAGAGGATCAAACACATGTGTGTTGCACTGCGCCTCCGACCGCTGCGACACAAACGAAGAATAGTAATCTTAACTCTTTTATTTACTGCCTTTTGCTTTTTAATGGCAGGTTATGTTTCGAATTATAACTCGTATGAAATGCTGAGATATTTGCAAAACTCCGGACCACAGGAGTATGCAGTGGAGAACGAACACGCGCTGTTGTCCTTACCGGAGTTATAATTCGAAACATAACCTGCCATTAAAAAGAAAAAGGCAGTAAATAAAAGAGTTAAGATTGTGATTATAACGAGGCCTCAGCTTAACTGGGTTCAATGCCGATATTGGCTCCCCAGATCAATCCCGTTGACGGGTGGTTGCTGATGGCAAAAAAGATCGATAGAACTAGCTGAGATACATGCAAAGCGAAGGACCCGGATGGTGTAGTGGTGAAGTGCGCTGCTCCCCGGTAAGGACAACAGCGCGTGTTCGTTCTCCACTGCATACACCTGTGGTCCGGAGTTTTGCAAATATCTCAGCATTTCATACGAAGAATAGTAATATTTTAAAAAATGCAGAATTTTACTGTTTTATTGGAGACAGCAAAATATTGCATAACTTTTTACCGCCCAAATTTTTTTAACAATTTTATACTCGTTCAGCAATCACGTGAAACATTTGCTTTGACTTTCTTAAAATTTTGCTACTTATAACAGTTTTTTATCTGTTGCGTTGCTTTTTCTCAGTCAGAATCCAATCACATTTCGACATATTTCATTGAAGAATTTTAGCACGATTTTACACTTAAAGGTAGAATATGAAGCAGAAGTTATGACGTTGCGAAAGGTCGGCTTCGATAGCCCTCATCGCCTACTCACTAGCATTCAGCAATGAAAAAGACGAAACAAGGAAGACAGAGACATCCAAAACGAAGAACTCGCATGTTGTGGTAACCGACGTGTTAGTTCCCGGGAAAGGTAATAACTTGTTCGGTCCCCACAGCAGACATCAGCAGTCCGGGGTTTCGCAAATATCTCAGCAACATGGTAAAAAAGACAAGGTTAATTCGATACCTAGATGAACTTACCTACTTTGGTATCTAGCTGAGGAAACCTCACATATTGTACCAATCTCAGCAATTCGTTCTTTTCTTTCATTGTGCTGTAAAACTTCATCCACTAAGGTGGTATTATTCGTGTACTTGTCGGACTGTGTCTCTAGGATTTTTATTCTGCTGTTCTCACTGACATTTTGGAATCTGATGTAGCTCGATTTTCTTGCCATTTCCAACTCTGGGTGCTGGAGAGTTCTTAGCTTTTCATCATCAAAGGTTGCCGGCTTTCGCGCACCAGATGGACAGCGACTCCTCTGTTAGTTATCCGATCAGCCGATGACTATGTAATAAGAAAAATCCATTTTTAATTACGATTGGATTACAAAATCTAGTAGAGACATTACTTTAATCAACCACATTAAGTGAAATCGTTTCTACTGGCAGAGGCGATGTTTAAAGAAAGCTGACCACTATCGTGTTGAAGAACGACGTCGTGCTTCAGCAACATTAATGATAACGGCAATAACAACAATGACAACCACATTAGCAACTGTAGCTACAGTAACAATAACAGTTTCTGTGTTGCGTGACAAACGTATCTCTCTCGATTATATTCCTCATCATCAAAGATCTCATTGTTTTCGCGGCGATTTTCCTGATTGGAAGCATTTCTGGTTGTCATGGCATCCGTGCTATTACGTGTTACGTTTGAAACTGGCGATCATCTATTCTCGGTTTTTCTTTCTCGGATGATTGGTGAAGATATTTATTAGTATTTTCGAAGTTTACAAGAGATGGTAGTCTTCAAAGTTTTACAAAATATGCCATTTTTAGATTAACAAATTTCTGCGAATGATTCCTGCTTTCGGTGATATTTGTAGACAAATCCATTATATGCTAGTGTTTCCCAATGACATGCAGAAGCTTGAACGTTCGAAAAAAGGGGTCGTATAGAGCAATAGAAAACTATCCATTCGCTTGGTTTTGAGGCTAAAGTAGAAGTTTTCATGTAATTGACAGGATATATGCAATTATCCTTGTTTCATCGCTAGTTTACAGCCTGTTATCGCAAATTATGCTACATAAACGGAGCTATAAATGACACTTAAAGATTAGGTCGTCATTGTCTAGACACCCATTAAAACTAGTACAGAATTTAGAGCAGATATTTTTTCATGAGTTCCACATTTATTTTGTCATCTATAACCGTAATGACCTTGTTAATGGTGTATGATAGAAGTGGCAAAAACAATGTAACGAAGTGGTTACTAGTGTAGTGCCCTACAATACATTAGCAGTCGCTGGTTCCACTCCGAGAGCTGAGCTCAACACGTTATCACACTCTCTGTGGTTGGTACAGGGATAGTCTTAGACGACAAAAAACACTGATTTGGTGTATCAGTAAAGCGGTAAAGTTATTCTATACGCAAGATATGCATTCAATCGCCGATATGATGCTACGAATGGAATCGAATGCATCACACATACCTGAGAGTTTGTTAAGTGCTGTACGCCCCTCACTTTATGACTGGAGCTTTTATGATAGGTATTCATACTCAGAACAACAACAGCAGCAAGAAGGAAACAACCAAATGGATACGGAGGAAATGAGGTAAATTCACGATAAACTAGTATAGAGGCAAAATATGTCGCTACACGAAGGATATTCCTCGTTTTTTGTTAGACAGCTAGTGAAGCAGGTTTTCGACTGTAGTGGAGAAAATGACAACGATGCCAACAACACGTTTTTTAAAGTATGTTGTTCTTCTACAACATTCTTGTTTTAAGCAACTGTAATTGATTGCAGTTAGTCACAATGTCGTATACTTTTCCTCTTCTTACTGAGTATTTTCATTCATTGTTTCGACAACGAAATTCCACTTCATTTCCATTCCTAATCCTAACGGGGTTCGAGATGATATTTTTACCGTCAGTTATTGATTAGTTCGATTAGGGCATCGCAACTGGACTTTTCTCTTTGAGGTTCCGATCAGTGCTCTAGTTGCCTAAAATTGCGGAATAAGAAAACAAAAAGGCTCTTAAGATTTCCAAGTCACAGATAAGCGCATATGAAATGTAGAAATAGTGTTCTGCTTAATCTTTTGAGATATACTAATATTCCATGCAGAAATTTTCAATGTTTTAAAAGAGAGCTTGACCACTTTTTTCTTACTACTACGAAGAAGTGTTGGTAAGCAGCAATTATACGAAGATTACGAAATCGTTTATACATCGAATGTTGTTTAAGATTAAATGCTGTGAAAAGTTATATAACTTGCCAGATGATTTGTTGAGTCTCGTTATCATGATTATTCCAGGATTGCACTAAATGTCCTGGAACATTCGTCGCGATGAACTGTGATGCATTGCCAATAACTTTTTACTAGCGCAATAAAAACAAGTAGTGAGAGTCACAACCACATTACTGAGACAGGTCAATTTAGTAGCGCCAACAGTGATCTTCTCATAATCTTTCTATTATTGAAGGCTTGAAGCCTTAGTGATTCAATACGAAATAATACCACTGCCACATTAGACATTCGAATTAAATTATCGATTTCTGTACTCTATCAGCATGAAGGCAGAACTAGATGACTGCGTGATATAACGAGCTTCCTCTCCAACTCATGCCTAAAAGTCACTCAAATCTCATTCAGATAAGGCGCCTTTAACCGATTAGCGGCGAAGCTGCGTGACACACGCTCAGGTGATGGCAGAGAGATTAAAACGCAGGCCAAAAGCTCTCATGGCATTCCTCTTGAAACATAGGTCGATTCAGTAAACGAACTGTCTATCTCTTCATCCTATCGGATTTATTTCTATTACTTCTCATCTATTAGTTAAACTATTTATATCTGTGCATATACGAAATATATGGATGAGGAGTTGAGGATTATATTATGCAAACTGACTCTTTTGAAACCTACAATCATATCATATGAGCTGCAAACTAGATGGGAGGCGTTCGTGCGTGGGCACCGTCAAATGAGCCCCACATCGACTCCAGAAAAGTTCCATTACTAGTAAGTGAACTAGTAGCCGAAGTAGTAGCTGCTATGTTGAACATTTCCTCATATTTTCGATGCTATATTCCCAAGATCTGCAACTCATACACGATGACATTCATTTTCCATAGAGAGAACTATTCCTTGTCTTTTTTTTGTAATTGCAATTTCACTTGCACAAATTGCTTTTCTATTTGAAACGGGAAGTTTTGTTCAGTTTCATTTTGTCAACTCGTATATTTGCAAACATTTCTTGTGATCGCTAACTTTGTTTTGGATCATACTCCTCTCCTGTAGATCCGTAACAAGCAATCTACAGACTTAACATCATTGGCTGAACTGATAAGAACAAAGCAAGCGCTACCTGCTTGCACTTCTTCAGCGAATTCGCGATATAAACAGATACAGACCACAAATTACAATGGAATTCTTCAAGACTCTGATTAATTCGCTTTTAATTAATTAGAATAAGAGATTTTAAAGAAGGCTGCACAGTAAGTTTCTAGGAACGCTCTTCAACGACAGCTCCTCCATCCATGGAATACGCTCACTTCTTTCTTCTGTCGATCTCCATAACCTCATCTTTTACGGCTTTTTTTTCGATTTCTGTTTGGAATTCCTTTTGCCCTTTTCGATTTCGCTAGAAATGAATTTTTGAGAATTTTTGCAACTAATACCTCATATAATTCAAACACTGTTGCTAGAACCAATTTTTTCGTTCTCCTCTTCAAACTGACAATCCACATAATCTTTCAAAGTTCCTCTTTCCTCTATTCCGTAAAATTTTTTTGTTTCTTATTGTGTAGAGAGAGCAGCAAGAAGCTTACAAAACCCTGAAAAATGCTTGTTCAGCTGATGCGCTCTGGTATTGATGATATGTCGTTGCTTCAGTGACTGTACTCTAATAATTCTCGCGACCGACTGTCTATTAACCTCGGCATTAATTCCAACAATGCGAAAATGAACCGCAGGGAGGAATGCCTCATTATCACGCGTGATATCGGGCAGTGCTTAAGATTGTTGTTTTGATGTGAAAGGCATATTACGCTTCCATGTAAACTCTGTGCGTTTGTTCTCCAAGTGACATATTCAGTGGATGACTCATAGAAAGCGGTGAGTGCGCAAGGAAGCTATTCTGTGTTCAATGTGTTTGAAATCTTGGTTTAGCGTTTTCTCTGTTTGGTTATGGAGGTGTTTGTGAGGGTAGATTGCTGTCAACTTGATCTTTCCAGACTCTGAGGAAGGTGAAATCCGCCGAAACGTCAGCTTGTGCGTAAATAAATAAGTCATATAACACCTCACGTTTGCTCAACAAGTATATAGAGAATTACTGTACTCTCATTTTATATGCCAGCATAGATAAAAAACATTTTACTTTGCTTTGAGTCGTTTCATTTTGAGATTAGGGTAGTAACCTACAGTATCCCGACTTATTTAGTAGAACTGAAACTGAAATTAGTGGATGTGGAGAGGTAAAGATTTGTTGCTTTCGCTGAAAGCTAAGTAGTCTTCTTTATTCAGCCAATTGCCCTGCGAATTCGATTCAGCTTGTTAAATGAAGCCAATCTTCTAGACATCAACTCCATCAGTCGCTGCCTTATATTTTTATTTATTATTTCTATGAAACGATTTGCTGTTTTCATAACAGGTTTCATTAAAGTGGTAAAATACACTTTTTTCGTCTTCAAATTACTTTATTCATTCTACTGATTTCAATATTTCCTTGATTTCGTTCCTTTTCTAGTACACGGTGTTTGAGTACGGATTAAGCCGCCACTTGATGAAATTTTTTCACTACAGTCGTTTAAAACTAGTAAGGGTGATTTTGCCGGAACGATAAGAGTTATTTTACTATTTTACTTCACCAAAGATGCTATCACCAGGTCATTATTGATTGAAGAGTGCATTTGTCAGAATTGCGGTCCGAAGGGAGCGTTGGAGCATTTTTGAGTGAAATCTTGCGGCAATGACCTGACTACTGAGTAAAGGAAGGCTTGCGTGTCTCGTGGCACGATTCGAACCAACGACGATTCATGTAATACTGCGAGGATCTCTCACCACTGCGCTACCCGTTCCTTCACAGAACAGATGCGAGTTGAAATTTTCAAATCCTCTCAATTCAACCATTTTTAATGATTTTATCCGCTTAAAATTTTTACTTCCTTCCAGCGGTTTACCACCTCATCGAGGCTGTGGGGTGTTTCTAGGTGTAAGGCTGCAATGTACAGCGGGGAGATTTATCGCCCCAGCGAGGTCTCCAAACTGAGAAGAAGATCGACGTTTCTATTAAAAGCTCCAATTTAGAGTTAACCCATATCGCGATCCACCACCATTATGTTATCAAGCTAGATGCAGGGGGCAAATCTCCCTCTGATCCAGTGCCGTGACTGCATGCGGTGGTTACCGCCTGGGACAGACTTTGGCTAGGCTGACCTCGGGACTCCGGAGTACAACAATCGCTAAATCAGCAAAACTCGGAAAAGTGGAAACACTCCTGGGGTCCGCACAACTAGTGAAAACGGTCCATCCATGTACCCAAGTTAGAAAGTGAGTAAGTAAATAAGAGATTTTAACTCCGCAACGGTTCGTAAATCAGTTTTTTTGAGTGTTTCTGTTCCGAAGCGCTCAAATTAACTGAATAATTAGAGGAAAATTCGCTTTCAATAAATTTCATACACTTCGACTTTCAGAGAACCTGTTACTCACTACAGTTGTTCTGTTTTGTTTTTGATGACCTCAGATTAAAGCAAAATCTGCGGATTAAGGAAACAATTCTTTAGCTCGAAAAGAAAAGTCTTTATTCTGCGCACATGCCATAATCGTGCATATTTCACCTAATATTTCCTTATTTCGTTCAAGTAAAAAACGATGGCCTTAAGTTTCTGCCTTGGGTCAAATGAGTTCGTTGTAGTAATGAGTCGGAACCTGAGTCCGACTCCAAAATCATCACGCCTAATGTCCGGCGACAACAACGACGACTGCGGCGAATTTGATTTGCGTCGTCAAATGCCGTCTTTCTCACGCAAATAATTTACTTAGTTTGTCCGAAGTTATCACAAAATATAGCGTTTCCGTGTCTCACACAGTGATAAACTCTCCCTCCAAGTTAAACCGCCTATAAAACCTAAGTACTATAAGAGTTTATTTTGTGTAACAATTAGAACAACAGTAAAATTAATAACACGGCACATGTTACTTTGTTGACACCAACAGTAAACTTTGGTAAGAGGTCGGGGATGTAGGTGGTGCTCACCCATTCTGCAGCATTGCTCAGATCCACGAATATATAGCTCAAGAAAGGCTGTGGTGAAAACAATTCAAACTCAGAACTAAAGGAAAGCAGTTCAATTATCAGTATTGATAAAATGGGGTTAAATAGAAGTCGGCTTACAATAGTATTACCTCAGTACGTGCAAGCTTTTCTAATACCGACTCCTGGAGGATGGGTTTTTTATTTTATTTTATTTGACCCGTCTTCACGTCTACCGTGCGGACTCCAGCACTTCTCACATTCAATCCGCTTCCTCGCATCCATTGCACACGACAATTTTCCAACGTGTGGCTTCGGTTGCAGCTTGAGGATTTTCATTTCATCTTGAATGCCGCAGAATTCTGGTCGAGCAATTCTTTCTGAAGTCCTAAGATAGCCGGGCTGGAACGTTCCCAATTGGATTGCAGAGAGAGGATTTCTTCCGGGGAAATCCAGTACCAATTTCCTGACCCCACAGGGATGAGAGGCTTAGTTGCATAGCTTGATGCTCGGCAGAATCGAACCAACACCATGCTCGTGAACCCGCCCCCGGAGAGGGAGGATGGATTAACCACCGAGAAACAAGTTATTATCAACGGACAATTACGATCATCAACAACCGTCCTATATAAAAGTGCGTTGCCGGGTGAGATCGCAGCACTCGAGCGATACACCATTGAAAACGATCCGACTCATTACTACAACGAAGTCACCACATCGAGAATGCAAAGACGAGACCAACGACAAGGGTTATAGGCTCTGAGGAAGACGAAGACGTCGAAGCGCTGCCGAATATATGTTTGTTAACAACCTCGCGTTAGCTTTCAGATGAAAGAAGGCATCATACCGAGGTTAAATGGAAGTCACTTTAGAATAGTATCAATTATCACTGTTTGTGAAGCACAGAAAGTTCTAAAGCAAGAGTGTTCACAACAGCACCATATAATGCTCAGGTGTGTCACACACAATTTGTGAACTCATCTTGAATCAATTTCATCATCTTCTCATCATCTTGATCAATTCGTGAACTCTCGCTTTTTTTGTTATCTTGTTAGCGAAAACCATATCATGGTGAAGGACAAATGCATATATGGCTACTGATGAAGTTGTTTCGTGGAAAATATTTATTCTGATATTAAACAACCAATGATCTTTGTGGCTTTGTGGTCTAGGAAGTAAAGCTCGAATATCAACGCGATTAGATTAATACAGATCTCACTTAGATTAAACGAACTTCCACTAGTGTCTATTCTGCTCTAAACTAGAGCTACTCAAAGGTGCAATAACTCATAATTTCTTTTCTGAGAATAAAATCAAATAACACGGCTCGTGATTGGAACTGTTTAGTGTAATGAATAGTGACGTCAGCAAAGAGTATCTGTCTTCCAAAGGTTCTATGATTTCCATGGAAGCACAGCGACTTAACTTTCAGATAATTTCAAACTTTTTGTCGTTTATTCAAACACCGCATAAAAGTTTGAATAATTCCATTTATGATTATCTTGGTATGATTGGAAAAGCAGTAATTACGACGACCAGCTTTTTTTTGGAAACGGAGCATCACGTTGTTCTTCTCCATTCCAGCGAAAAAGCTTAATCATTTAACCGGTGTTCTTTTGCTGCCACATCCAAGTGGAAGCCAGTCGTTTACTGCACCGGCGTATGCCTTTCAAATGCGTAAAAGGTCCAGCAGTAGTTATTTTGGATAACTCGATATTCACTACAGTAATTCCCATTTTCGATTGTAGAAGTTGGTTCGAATCTTGAACTTTTTTTGCCATTTGAATCACATAAGAAGCTTTTTTAATTACGGCGTGTTAGCAAACGATGGGTACGCCCGCCTGTGGTTCGTAGAGCACTCTGTGGCGTGTGTTAAGGCAAAAGGATCTGTTGATTCTTGAAGCTGAACTCCAAAACCTTTTCGCTTTTTCATTACAATGTCGGCATTCTTACAATTTCTTCAATTTTTCTTGATTCTTGTTACTCAGTTCCCCCGCCACGCCGTTAATCATATGGACTTCTCAACTTGCACATGAATAGTTGGAACATTCGGAGTTTTTCTTCCGCAACGAGTGGCACAACGTGAACAAAAACATCTCTCATGAGTATGGCTTTCATTAAGTTTATTTGCCGTCGAAATCGGCAATCAATGTTTCTGCCTATCCTTTCTTTGTTATTCGCAACAGAAGTGCCGAATCGGTGCCGCTTGACGTTTTCGTCTTAAGAAGACCAAATCGTTTTTAAAACGAAGTTGGGAAAAGGAACGCCTTAGGCCAGACTGATGCTATGTTAGGGGTCGTTTTCGAACTGCAACTTCAAAATACTGCAACTTAACTGGAAGGCAACTTTATGAACCAAAATAAAAACAGTTAGAATCTATGTTTTTGGCTACTGGATGGTCTACCTCCTTCAGGAGCACGAAACTCTAAATTTCTGGAGCAACGATTTCTTCGGAGGTAATTTTTGAAACGATTTAATCACTCTGCGTTTTCTCAGATAATAATTAGCAAAGTATTCTAGAAAAAAAAATTACTTAGAAAATAAATCGAACTTTTTCTGAGCAGGGTTTGGAAGTCCAATTCATTCAATTTTTGTTGCGTAACTTTCGCAACGCGTGGGTGGGTGGCGTCTTATAGAAGAAGTAGGCCCTTTTATCTATGCATAGATATGATGGCTTATTTGGTAGTATGTCACTGTTGTTAGATGTTGTCAAACACAGATTTTATCAGATGCTAGCCTAACTATCCAAGAAAATATTGATATTGGATGAGTTTCTCTGCTATAAGACGAAAACAATCCTATTATGTAAACACAGTTTTGGAACCCTTTTGCTAGCCTCATTTTACTTCATCCTCCTTGACTAGTCTTGTTTGTTTTCCCACAGGATATATTTTCCATCATACCTCACAATGGAACCAAAAAAGAGTCGTTTTATTGTGTAAAAAAGCTCGTGATGGACTTCCTGACCACGATCACACTTCCACTGCTTCTATTCCTATGGACCCCTTTTTTTGAGCATTTTCACTTTTCCAACCTTTTTTAAACTGCTAACGTTTGTTAAATCGTGAACGCCAAGCTTTTCTTCGGAACCACTCTGGCACTTCTTGGAGCGGTGGTGGCTTCTATAATTCTTAGCTGGTTATCGTCAACAGCAGATTGATGACCACGGCTTTCTTATAAAGGCTCATATCGTCGGTATAAGAGCTTACAAATGGTCAGCTAAATATGTGCATTCGGAACATCTCTTCTGGAGCATACAGCGGCAACATTTCGATATGCTATCGCTGCGTAATCCCCAAATTTGAACTCTTTTACCAAAACGGAACGTTTTTTATGATTTGAGAGTGCCACCTAGTGTTACTTAAATTGGTCAATGCTTGTTGTGAACTGACAATGATAACCTTTTATTTGCTCTCTTCTGTAATTTTTTACAGCACGACGTGATGTGAATGACAACCACAACGATGCTGAGATATTTGCAAAACCTGGACAGTGGGCCAGATCGAACTACCTTTTCCGATGTTTTGACTATTACACACTGCACCACTGAGGCTTTTGTTTTGCGTTTCTTTGAGCTAGTTTTCTACCTAACACTGCCATCACCAAGCACCCGTCAGCGGTACTGATCTGGGGTGAACAAATCTGCATTCAACCCTGTTAAGGTGAGGCCGTAGACGAAATCACAATGTCAACGTTTTACTTGCTGCTGCTATACAAAATTTCTGAAAAAAACGCAAAACGAAGGCTTCAGCGGTGCATTGCGTCAGACGCGGTCTCCCAGAAAGGGTAATCGTGGTTCGATCTGGCCCGAAGTCAAATTTTTTCGAATATCTCAGCACGGTTGTGGTTGTAAGTGGTGGTGATGATGATGGTGTTGGTGCACGATAGCTGACGCTTCGATAACTTCGCCTTTTTTAGAGCCTAAACATAATTCATGTAACGGTACCTTCATAATCTATTAAAATATCTACAGTATCTTTCCACTTCTGCTCATCAAACACGAGGTGCTATTCCACTTCCCCACTCAGGTAAAAGCTGACGTTTCGGTGGATTTCACCTTCCTCAGAGCCTGAAAAGGTCACGTCGACAGCAACCTATTCGGCCAAACACCTTCACAACCAAACAGAGAAAACGCCAAGCCAAGATTTCAATCACATTGAACACAGCTTCGCACACTCACCGCTTTCTATGAGTCTTCCACTGAGTATATCGTGTGAAGACCAACCGCACAGAATTCACCTCGAAGCGTAATGTGCCTCTCCCATCAGAATAACAGGTTTATATACTGCCCTATATCACGCGTGATAATAAGGCATTCTTTCCTGCGGTTCGTTTTCGGATTTCTGGAATTAATCCAGAACGCCTCGAGAGTTTTGCGTGCTTGTGTTCTTGATTACTGCGCGAGGATCGTAACGTATAAATAAACGAATGCCATTTTGTTTAAAAATTACTCACTGCCCTGTTGCAAGTGGAACTACTAGTGTGCGCTTCTCGTGGGGTAATGAGGACGTCAATAATCGATATATTTATTTAGTTTGTTCAGCATACACAAGGTTGTTGCACAACCTTCGCTGCAATTGTTTCATTCATACGGAATTGCACTCAAGGAGAATCGACTCGATACGCCTGGGAAGACCCACAACGCGAGCACGAACGGCTGTGGGCCACCGGTTTGCATCATCGGCTCTGAAGAAGACCAAGACGTTGAAACGTTGGCAAAATAAAAGTTTTATAACAAGCTCAACCCGTGTGAACTAAACAAATCAAACAACGTAAAAGTAAGTTCAGTTAAATATTTTTGGAAAAATTTGTTGACGAATTTTATAAAGGCAATGGTAGTCATGACTTTTTATTAACCACGTGCTTCAACAGTACTTCGGCGATTATCGTGATTCTGTGAATATGGTCTTCTTTGACGAAGCATTCCTGAGACCATGTTCATCCATATGGCTATCATTTATCCACTATTCTGTTACCCTATTTATTCTGTGAATGATAGTGGCCCTGGACTTAAAACAACGAATAGATGGTGAGTTGATATTCTGTAAGGCTGTCAACTTCTACAGTAATACGATCGTGCTGAATTCTGGCCTTTGCAGCATGGTGCCTTGTAATACGAAAGTTCAAATTTCAAGCGTTAAATCTCTAAAAAGCCTATCCGATTATGTCTTAACATCGTAAATTTACCGACCGTGATATTCCATTCCTTTTACTTCTGTTCAGTAAACACGAGGTGTTATTTCGTTTCTTTATTTACGTACGAACTGACGTTTCGGCGGATTTCACCTTCCTCAGAGTCTGGAAAGATCAAGTTGACAGCAATCCATTCGGCCAAACACCTCCATAACCAAACAGAGAAAATGCTGAGCCAAAATTTCAATCACATTGAACACAGCTTTGCACACTCACCGCTTTCTATGAGTTTTCCACTAAATATGTCACGTGGAGATCAACCGCACAGAGTTCACACGGAACCGTATTGTGATAATGATATGTCTAACCTTAAATCACGATATGATAATTTAGCTCTTAAAGAGTAACTGTGTCCCGCCTCCAGGTTTTTATTGGCTCTGATTGATCATTTCTGAAAGGTGAAATTTTGGTATGGTTTCCATTAGATAAACTGGAGCTGTCACAATAATGGCAGAATATCTTACTCAATCTCATGCTGTGCTGACAAAATTACGAGCTCTTCATTCAGCAGTTATTTCGCGAATAATTGAAAAAACCGCTGTGAGAATTTAACTGTGTATAAGAATGCATGGGTGTCCATGTAAATTCACCTACATTCATCATTTATTTCTCTGGTGCACAATGTCCTTATTAGATATTCATTGTGGATTCGTTTTGCCAATTTTACGTTTTAAATAGCTTTTAATGCACTATACCAACAACGTCGTTAGAGTAATAGCTGGTAACAGCTGTGAGAGAAAGCTTAGCTCATTCATACATAATAAAAGACAGTCACTAGAATCAAGCTGAATCCTCTACAGTTCACGGCGATCTATCTATTAGTGGTCCAGAAAGACGTCGAACCTTTGCCTAGGCATACGGTGGCGAAGGCTACGCTAAGACATCGAAGGTTTGTCGAAGTACAATATTTTCTTAACATTAGAAGTATTTCACTTTAGAGCACAGAAAGCGCAGTGGCTACTGATGCCGTGCAATATGCACATTTTCACGGGTTCGACGTTGTCGAGCTAACCAAGCCCTTCATGCCTTAAATGTCGGCGTAGTGTTGACAGGTTACTTTACAATAAGCTTGTTCGATTCACATTTACTGGTCAATTTCTGTATGGAAGATGTGAGAACTAAGAGCTCTATCACATGACCGATTTTCTATTAACTTCGACCCTGATCAATAATTCGCTGTTTTTCTTTCCTCAGGAAATACTGCACTGTTTCCCTCATCAGTTTTGAAACCTCTGTGTACGGTTGAATGTGGTACTCAAGATAATATTCGCAGAAAGCGCTTAGGCTTCTGGGACCCCTTCCAAATGAAGCATAGCTACGATAACTGTGTCCTTTCCTGCCCCTTCAACCACATAGTTCTTCCGTTCTTCTTGCACTAACTTTCGCCTGAGAAATCTACAGGATACATATGCTGGCGATGTAAATTCGATCAGGGCTCTTGAATACACTATGAAGAGGATGTCACTCAGAGTATGTACGTTCACTGAAGTGAGAAAATAAGTTCGGAGTTTCCAGCTACGTCGTCGACTTGACCTTAGAGACGCATATGTCAAAACACTGAAAAGCAGGGGAGCAGGGAAACAACATATCGAAAAGCTGGACAATCGTTTGATGCGCGTCAGCTTTCGAACTCAACGATTCGTCGATAGATTCATAATCTTCATTTCGCTGATTCTCTTTACACTAAGCATAAAAGAGGCCCTCTAATAGTGCTCTATTTTGTTCGTTCAGTTAAAAAGCTCTGTAAACGGCTGAATGTAGTGAACAGATGATATGCCTGCATAGATTCCTGCTTTCTTTTTCGAACAGGTGTGCAAGTAGGACCGCCGTCATCTTTCATCCTCACGAAAGCTCTGCACGAGCCCACGATGATTTGTCCGAGTGAGCCGAAGCCGCTGAGCAATTCTTGCACTCAACGACGGCAAACGTACACTACTGATACTCGCTCATATTATTCGATAATCGACTACTTTGCTAGTCAAGAAATGCAGTTTTCTCATTTTCTTAAGGTAATGAATGCCAGGATAGTCCAAGGTATCAAGCTAACTGTTATTGCACAACATGCCTATTGACGCATGCTCATTGTTGCCACAATACTTGTGCATTTCCACCTTTCATCGCTACTAATCCGTGATTCGATCGGATATGCCGTCCATTATACGTCGCTGGTTTCAGGCCATTCGAAGCCAACTAAGCCTTGCTAATTCAATGTTCCTCATTAAGTAACTGGTCAAAACAACTGGCTTACAGCAACATAATACCATGAAACTTTAAGTATAATACAATTTTATTTTTGAAGCCACAGTTCATTTATTTCTTTACGAAATATATCGTAGATTTTGATTCTCTGCTCAAATTTCCTTCTGAAAGCGCGATATCTATATAATAAGATCGATTTATGCCGACGTTTATTTCATGAGATTAACAGGAAATATCGCTCGATATTAGTTTTCTATTTTTGGAATGAATTCACTCACTTCGTTACGTTGATTGCCGGAGGCCCTTCTAACTTGGCTCATCATAACGAGAATGAAATCCTATCGAATCTCACTTTTTGTTCGGAACAGATAGAAGGAAAAAAGTTTGATCACGTCGAATCTCACGAGCTTCACAACGATCGATCCAACCATTGATTGATTCTGATTAGTGAGGAATATTCGGAGAATCAAGACGTGGGACGTCGAATTTGAAGTCGACGACGACAAATCTTCTGTCGTCTTTTTTTCTGTTCATATTTTTCGCTGTTAAGAAATGCGACCATTTGACGAATTCGTCGTTTGGAATTTAGATGGTTATGAAGTTTTACTTGCCTTGACTGACTTGCCGACTGAGTCGAGTATTGATGTAAAGGAAAACGAATGTGTTTTTTTCATGCCTGGAAAAATTAACTTTTCGAGTTGTCAGTTCTTTTTTTCTTTTGTTAGCTTGTTTAACACTAGTGTTCTGCTGCTGGAATCATATACTCTCGGTCGACAGCTGTTTTTTCCGTTTTTTTTTTCCAATTCTTTTTTAGTTTTTTGGCCATATTTCCGTGCTTTTAAAGTCAAAAACCGAACTCATTTCATTTTCATTTTATATTAGAATTACCGATATATAGAGCAACTGAGCCACGAGGTTTATAAAGTCACCTATTAGTCGAAAATCAGGGATGGTGAGAAAAAAGCTAGTTAGGTTTACTGTGAAATTTAGTTCTTTTTAATAATTTTATGTGTGTATATATACATGGTTTAATTTGATAAGTTGAAAAATAAGCTGTAAAGAATGAATTCAAAAATGAATATTTCGAAAATGTATTTTAAAAATGAATGATTGTATGAAAGAAATGAAAAAGATGAACTAAAATGAAAAAAATGCTACTAGTGAGAAATTTTTGTTTAAACGGTTACCGATAAATCTGGCCGTGTAACATATGAGCGAATTGTTCCGAGTAGCTCATCTAAGGAATCCTGTATGTTCAGAAGTTCGAAGATGTTTTCATACCCTTGTGTTTGCGTAGTTTTGATACACGTATCACCAAATTCCACACAAATATGTGTTTGCATTCTTTTACTACAAAAATTTTTTTAAAAAATCAAAAAAATTCTTATACTGCAAAAAAAGTGAAATTTAACCAGAGATATGGCTAACCAAGACAGGATGACTTGGTTGAAAACGTCGTTAATGTTTGTGGCTAACCTTCAAACGAATTATTAGAAAATCCGGTTAATAAAAAGTACCAGATAAGTACCACTTATCAAAACATTGTCAAGCCGTTTTAATGAAATTTTAGTAGTTGAATTAAATAGAATAGAAGATCTTTCTTTATAAGCGGCGATTCGTCTTATGTGCAAGTAAACTGAGCATTTGAGTTTCTTAGTCGTCCTGGTGAACAAATCTTTTTTAAGTAGGTCATTTCGCAGCTCAGAAATAATGTCCTTTATATCTGGCGGAGTTCTATTCTGATTAAATGTCAGCTCAGTTCCTCTCAGCTGGTTTAGACAAGGACTCAGTTTTTCACTAATTAATTCGATAGAATAGGAAAAAGATTTTTTCTTACTTAAACTCAAAAATCCGGAACGAAACCGGGTGAGCATAACACAACTGAGTAGTTCACAAAATAGCATCTACAGTGTTATGAATCTTATCGCAGTTTAGCCACCATAAATTGCGTTTCGAGACTTGCAGATAGCATGGTGGAAGTGATGTCGATCATCACAGTACAGTGCTGGTTAGATTCCGCTCCGGGCTCACCAACCTGTCCGTCCTTCTGGGGTTAGGAAGTTGGCATCGGACTCGTCTGGGAAAAGTTCTCTCTTTACAACTCAGGTGGGACCGTTCTAACCCGACTATCTCAGAACTCTAGGGAGAATAGACTCGACAATCACTCAACGACATTCAAGATGAAGTGAAAAGTCCTCAAGCAGAATCAGAAGCCACACGTAAAAATTGCAAGAACTTCGTGGACGATGTGCGCGTGGAAATGAACCGAATGTGAGAAATCCTGGAAAGGCAGGTTATATAAAACAAGTTTAAAAAACCGTGTAGATGTAGCACAGAGTTGAGTTTTTCGACAACCGACGGTGATTTCTCAGTCAACGGAGTGTTTGAAGGATTTTAATCTGCAGATCTATACAGTAGGGCTTTCCTTTATGGTACAATGGCATATCTAATCTTTAATATGGTATTATTTTAGTTTTAATATGCTTAGAGGGAAGAATTTGGGAAAACTGTTGGCGGATTTCAATATGTAGAACCTAAAACAAAAAAGCGACGCCTGTTAAAAATTGGAGACGCAGTAAGAACGTCGTCGTATTTTTCAAGACGAAAGCAATTACTTCCGTGTTCGAAATAAAAGCATTGGCACAGAGCAAAATTGAAGGAAATACGTTTAATGAGCTCGAAAAAGACGGAATTTTATTTTCGTTTTACCGAATTCTTTAGGGGAGGATACGTAGATCCTAATAGTTCCTAATCCTCACAACGGTTTACCGCCTTATCGTGGTTGGGATGTGTTCATGGGTATCAGACTGCGATGTGCAGTGGTGGAGTTCGTCCCACCGGCAAGGTCTCCCAAGCTGAGAAGGAGTTCGGTGCTTCCATCAGGAAGCCTAGTTAAGAGTAAACCAATACCAGGATCCATCACCGTCCTGGTATCAAAGTCGCATGGTGGCAAATCTCCACAAAGGCTGCGACTGCCTATGGTGATGAAGACCTGGGGAGAACTTTGACCAGACTGACCTCGGGGTTCCAGGGAACCGCAATGGCCTAGCCTGCAAATCTCCGAAAAATGGTGATTATGCTAGGGCCCGCACAACAAATAGTGAGGACGGGCCTTTCAAGTATCAAGTAAGTAATAGTTCCTAATCCAACTAATTATTTTGTAGTGATCTGAAATATGCTGATTTAAAATTGAAAGTTGTTTTCGCATCAAAAGAATCGCGCTCAATGCATCTTAGGCGATATGTGTTAATGTATTTGTCGCCTTTTGATCAACCTTTTTATCTCCATTTTACATTTTAAGGAGCAGCTAGTGCTGTGGTTGATGATGCAGTCCATCAGCAAGCACGGCGCTGGTTCGATCCTTCCTCCTTTGGTTAACATATTTAAAACTTGTTTTCGTTTTTTTTATGCTTTTGTGAATATATTATTGGTTTCCTTAGTGCTTAAATAAATCGCCCTTGCATGCAGTGTATTTTCCAACGTTTTTCTCCGTTTCTTTTTTCTGCAACCGTCTTTCATCCACATAAGTTCGGCTATAACTTCAGGATTTTTGATCTTCTTTGCCTATTGATGTGTTTGAGGCTGAACTTGCGTTGTTTTCTTGGAATCCCAAATAACCTTGCTCAATTGTGTTCAGGCTTTCAACTCCGGATAGTATTTGCCGTCCTTCGCAGATCGGATGAATGCATGTTGCTTACGAGTCGGTTTCTTCCAGGATTGCAGCGAATTATGCGATTAGTCAACCGATCAGCGAATGATGTTGTAGCTATTCGAGATACATTGCGCCTTGCATGGTGTAAAGGGCTCTAGTATTATTCAAAATTTTTTACAAAGCATAGAGCTCTATCTCATTTCTGCCTTCAGATATCCAGATCATGTTGCGATTGATATCGGTCTCTTTTGCTTAGTATTTCTCACAGACATTTTTTCCATCCCGGCAAATATATCAGAACGCGGAGTTATTTCTCTTCATTTGATTTCATGAAAAAACACACCGGTTACGTTTGACATTTCTTCTACTAATGCAATAGCCATGTGCACTCTCCGTCAAGCACATTGACGTTTTGCGATGCATTTGTCATATGTTTCGTTACTATCGTTTACTTTCCAAAAATCTACTTTTTATCGATAAGCTTATACGAGGTCGTTACAGAAGGTCGTTAGTCGGCCAACGTTTCAATGCTTTTGACACATTTTAAAGATTGTTAATTCGCTGTACGCAAGCTAATCCAACACCGACCACTGCCGGGATGGATTGCTCGGTGAAAGACAAACTATTATCAACGACCAATCACTACCATCAATAACCATCATGTACGAAACAGTGTCACTGTATGAGACTGTCCCTACTGAAGGAGATCCGGCTCCATACGACTATAAAGACACAGTATGGCAAAGACGGAATGGCCGCTAAGAATCGACTTGGATCGTCACAGTTCTGAAGAAGACGACAACGACGACGAAATGAAGAGGAATAAAAGCCTTTGTAACAACCTCATATAAGCATGTCAATAAAAAGTCCGATTTCGCTTTGTCTTTGTCTTTTCATCTGACGAAAGCAAGAAGCTATATCTCTTCTCATAACAATTTGTGCGCTCCAAACGTTTCGTGTACACTTCTGTTGAAACTGGGTGGTAGAGTATTGGCTAGTTATCAGTCCGTCAGAAAACAAGGTGCTAATCCGATCTCCTCCCTCTTCTCTCTTCTCTCTCCTCTTCTCCGATTCACATCGGAACACCTTAGCTAGGCTATGTCCAAGTTTGCGAAAAGAATCAATTCGAGGAGCAGCATTCTTCGACGTTCATGAAAAAAACCGAAATCTTCAACCAATAGCCGAAACCGCGCGTGAAAAAGTTCGGTAGTACTTTGTGAGCAATAAATGCAAGGAAAACGAGTGGAATGCAGGAAATGCTAAGATCCGCACCGATGCTACGAGGGGTCATACTTACTTCGATACTTAGATGGCCCGTCTTCACTGGTTGTGCGGGCCTCAGCATAATTACCATTTCTCGGTGATAAGCCATTGTGGTTCCCAGGAATCAAGAGCCCAGCCTTGCCAAAGACTGCCCCAGGTCTTCACCACCACAGACAGTCGCGTCCCTTGGGGACCAGAGAGAGATTTGCCACCATGGAACTTTGATACTAGGACGAGGATGGATCCTGGTATTGGTTTACTCTTACTTCGGCTTCTTGTTGGAAACACCGGCGTCCTTCTCAGCTTGGGAAACTCTGAAGCGTGGATGAATCTCCCGCAGTACATCACAACCCAACACGCTGGAAAACCTCCCAGCCACGACGGCGCGGTAAACCGTTGGAAGGATGACGGGTCATAGAAAATTAAAATTAAAAACTCCTACCTGCTGTTAATATTGCCGTCTTTTGCACATATTGTAACTCGTCGTCGCGTACGTTAAAACTTATCCAGCTAGGGTTGGATTTCTAAATTGTGCGATTTCAGCATGAGATGTCGGATTCGTCGCAACATTTACGGATCGCTCTCACGGTTACCCATCTGTTGCTCGTCGGTCTCGGTTCACTCAACGTTTTCGTCATTTTTCTCATTCTTTCACGCCCGTTAGTGTTATTTATTTCTTACATATTTTTTTTATATTCTTCCCTTTACATTTTGAATTTGGCGCTGAACCAAGGCAATCTTATTAATATAGCAGTTGGTGTTACTCTTCTAGTATTAAAGTTTCAATATTGTAATTTTATAAAAAAAATAGTCTAAATCAGATTTTAAATAAAAGAACTGCTCTGAATTTTGAACATTGCTAAGGACTAGATCCTGACTTTCTCACAAACAACGAAAAAGGACGATAAATTGCAAAATCTTTATTTAGAAACAAAAATTGAATAAATAATGACAGAATAATTATGTATTCACAAAAGTTTATTTTAGCGTTACTATTACGTTGGTGATAATTAATGCTAGCATTAATTCGTATGAAATGCTGAGATATTTGCAAGACTCCGGACCACAAGTGTATGCAGTGGGGAGCGAACACACTCTGTTGTCCTTACCGGGGAGCAGCGCACTTCACCACTACGCCATCCGGACCCATGGTGAAGTGCGCTGCTCCCCGGTAAGGACAACAGCGCGTGTTCGTTCCCCACTGCATACACTTGTGGTCCGGAGTATTGCAAATATCTCATCATTTCATACGAGTTATATTTCGCAACATACCCTGCCATTAAGAAGAAAAAAAGGCAGTAAATAAAAGGGTCAAGCTAGCATTAATATTAAAATCATTCTAAATCATTGTTTTAAGTAAAACTTTTTATTTAATGATAAAGATTGGCTCAAATCATAAAGGATTTATTAGGTGTCTTTAAATCTTAGCGAAAGCTGTAACATAAAACAGTATATCTGAGATACTTCATTTAATTGCGCATTCTGCCTTCAGTTTCACTTTTTCTAAAAGCGGCGAACATGTAAGTTTTACCGTCAAAGAGCTTTTCGACTGCAAAAACTAATCTTGTTAATCCATCAAGTGCCAGGTTTGCGGCGTCTTCCCATCCTTCAAAAGACCAAATGCAGCTCTGTGATGTCTAGTGGTACAGAAATGACGCCATTTGTAACAGGTCGATCAACACTAATATTCGTTATCTGTTACGTATGGAAGCTCCAACTTTAAGCTAGAAAGCTTAAAATACTGTCACTCTTCCTGACGTAATCAGGCTAAGAATCCGTTACAATAAACATATTTCTACAAACACGGTCTAAGCTTATACATTGAATTATGCAGAAGTTTGGATGGGTCTCTGGATCCGATGCAGTCGTTGTGAATCTTCTTTGTTATTTTTTGATTAGCGAACGACGTTCGAATGTTTGAGGAAGTAGCATTGGTGATAAATCACATAGGTAAAGGGGTATACCTAGAGCTTGAATTACCCCAGTCGTTCAGGTTATGGTTCACCACTTTGAAAGCGCTCGTTTTCGATCAGAATAACATAAGTACCGTTGAGCAATTGCAACAGCACATGTTGCATTTCTTGTCGCATACTACATCTAACATCAGTTCTCTTCCGTAATGTTACCGCCACTTGTAAAGCTGTTTTAGCAGACATTTCTACTTGACCACAAGGAGAAAAATCACTATGCTCTATTTCTTATAGAAATTTAGACTCGCGAAGTATTTTGATCCTTCATGTTTCTTCAACGATTGCGTAAAACGCCGAAGCTCTTTCAGCAGAATCAATTTCTGTCACACACACAAAAACGAAATAAAAGCCCATAATCACAATCTTAACCTTTTCATTTACTGCCTATTCTTTTTAACGGCAGGGCATTTTGCGAAATTTAACTATTATATTGCTGACATATTCGCAAAACTCCGGATTGCAGGTGTCTGCGGTGGGAAACGAACGCACTATTGTCCTTTCCGGGGAGTAACGCGTTCACCAACACACCATGCTGGTCCTTCGTTTCGCCTGTCTCTCATCTAGTTCTATCGATAGAGAAAGGCAATACGAGGGACCCGCATTGTGTGGTGGTGAATGCGTTCCTCCCCGGTAAAGGTCAATAGCGCGTTCGTTCTCCACCGCAGACACCTGCTGTCCCGAGTTTTGCAAATATCTCAGCATTATAATATTTAAAACCGATAGTTTCCCTTTCTTTGTTTGGAGGGGGCGCGCAACAAAGTTCACAACGTTTATCTCTTTTCTATTAGTTCGTCGCGCTCTAAAGGCAATGTTAGAATATTTGGCTTTCGTCAAAGATTGAAGTCTTCTTAGCTAGATGTTGAATCAGTAGGCATAGATCTATCTTAGTCAACTTCTTGGAGTGCTCGTCTTCAACAAGATGAGACCGTGTCAGAATTTTGGCAGGTTTAGGGTTTTTGTCTCAATTACCCATAATTTCAAAAGAACCGGAAGCGGATTCGAAATGCTTACACAATTTCGGCCCCATTACATCGAACAAGAAATTTTCATGAATTTGGTTTTTATTCTATTTCTGTGATAATAATTCAAAAAGAGAACAATCTCCCATAAGAATCACATCGTTAAATACAAGTGGGGAGCGATCTCTGTTTTTAACGTCATGAGTAGAACAATTACAGATTAGGATTTACTCTAACCAAAAATCAACGAAAGAAACCAACGAATGTTTCATATTGGAAGATCTGATGCTCTACGGTGGACAATCCCAATAAAACCGTAGGAGTGGGCCAATACAAGAAAGACCGAAGGCTTTTATGTGTACATGTCGAACGATATATTTTCTTCACAGTAATTACTGCAACTCTAAATGTAAACAACCGCAAAACTGTAACTTACCTCTAATTTTGCGGAACGAAACTGAAGACAATTCTTAAATGAGAGCTAAAATTTAGAGTCCTCGTTTTAGTTCCCTACAGAAATTAGAGCGGGTGCGTGTGGCGCAGTGGTCGGAGGCGCCCTGCAACACACTTCTGGAATCGGTCCCGGCACCAATGGCCCACCAAGCCTTCCATCCCTCCGGGGTCAGCAAATTGGTACCAGACTTGTTTGGGAGGATAGCAGCACTAGCTCGATACAGCGGTAGACCATCGCGAATTTTTGTAAAGGCCAGATATGCATTCCATTACCTCCAAACGTACTTAATGAAGTCGAATGCATGACGCATCCCTCAAGGACTGATCAACGTCGAAAACTTTATCTTTTTTGCTCGTATTTTTGTTGAGCAAACGCGAGGTGTTATTATTCTTTGTTCACGATTAAGCTGACGTTTCGGCGGATTTCGCCTTCCTCAGAGCCGCTTCCTTTATCTTTTTTCATAGAAATTAAGAAGTTAGATACCATCTTTAGTTCATTAAAGATTGGAAACCTTGTAGAATATAATTTCTATTCGTTTATTTCACTTTGTTTTATTCAGATTTTTGTGGAATTCTAGATATCTGCGCTCGATAACAAACGTCTACATGGTCGGCTTATGTCTAGCCGACTTCATCTATCTCACCGATTTATCGCTTGTTGCTGCCACATCGCTAAATACGAGGAGCTGGCCATTTGGCTCAGTTTTATGTCATTTTTATCACGGTACGGAAACTACAGGTGAGTAGTATGCAATGTTCAAGTCGAAGAAAAAGCGAGAAAGACTACAATCATTTGCAGTGCAGTTATTTATTATGTCCACCAGTATTTCTTTTCTCCAGTGGTCGCCTTTTATTTTGCTAAGGTCTGATCTGGTCCATAATCAATAGGGTATAACACGTCTCGCATCTTTCCGGGGTCGGTAAATTGGTGTCAGATTTGTCTCGCTGAAATTGCATTCAGTTCATAAAGACTAGCGAATGACTGTGCTGAGAACCTGGGGACACCCTACGACTGCTAGTTTGGGATTCGATGTAGAATAGACTGGACCAATATTCAGCAACATTTATAGAGAAGACGCTCATCCGAAGTAGTGGCCGAAACCGCATTGACATTAGAAGACCTTCGCCAGGGATGGATGAGGTGATACGAATTGAATAAAAGAAGTGACGAGCTCCATAAAATATTTGGTGTAAGACCATATTAGAAAAATGATTTAATATTTGTCTAAACGACATTTGAAAGGATGGCCATATTAGTGACCATTAATATAAATGTACTTCCGCAGTAATAACGTGGCATAAGTAATAACGTGTGGACGCGTGTGGTGCAATGGTTGGAGGTGCTCTGCAACACACACTTCGAATCGATCCCCACTGCCATCGCCCACCAAGTAAGCCTTCTATCTCTTCGGGGTTGCAAACTGGTACCAGACTTGTCTAGGAGGAAATCAGCACTGGCTCGATGCATGAGTAGGCCCCCGCGAGTCATTGTAAATGCCAGATATGCATTCAATCACCTCAATGCTTAATGAAGTAGAATGCATGGCACATTCTTCAGGGATTTATCAACGCCGAGAGCATCATTCTTTATTTTGTTAATTAATAACGTATTATGATTGAGTATAGCATGATATTTAACCTAAGACTACTACTGCCCGAAAATTATGAAAATACAACCACCATGTTGAGATGTGTACAAAACTCAAACCCCAAGCGTGATTCGAAGCTGTGAGAATCCTTACCGGGATGTCACATGCAACGCACCACACCACTGAGGTCCTCTCTTTGTCTCTCTTTCAGCCAAAGGTACCATCAGCAACCACCCATCGACGAGAATGACCTGAGGAGTGCAAATCATTGAACCCAGTTAAGCTGAGGCAGTTATCAAAATTACAATGAAAACCTTTTTACTTACTGTCTATTTTTTTTATGAAAAAGCATTATATAAAATAGAACGGCAATAAAGCTAGAATATTTGCTAATTCAGACTCAGGACTGCTTCGAATCTACGACTAACCTTTTTTTGGAGCTTGATGGAGAAGTAATAGGCAGTAGATACAAAGTTATGCATTCTAATTTCGACTACAGCATCAGTTTAACACTGTTCATTGCTGATTTCTGCTCCTATAATCGTTTCCGTTGACGGGTGATTGCTGGTAGCAGCGTTAGACTGAAAGAAAACTGGTTGAGAGAAAGGCAAAGCAAGTGCTCAGTGACGTAGTATGTAACGTGTGATCACAAGAAAGTCTAATCTCCGCTTCAAACTCGTCACTGAATTCCAAGTTTTGCAAATATTTCAGCACCATTGTTGTCAGTTATGAAAATATTCTGGTTCTCCAGATAGGTTTCTTAAAAATCTCAGTATTACATCTTACTCTGTACTTGATAAACTAAGCACCAGCGATGTTGTTAATATAAAGCTTATTTGACGATCGCTAACGTTTCAGCGATTAGTGCAGAGATCCATTTCTGAAGCTGGAAGTAAAACAACAATGAAAACAAAAACATAATGTTAACAACGTTTCGTCTACTCATTAAGAACATAGCAACTTATTAGAGCTTCATAGTTATTCTTCTCGCATATGATGTGTATACGCTATATTTTCCCGGTTCGTTAAGCTAACACAAGGTTGATAAAGATGTCCACTTGGCTTCATCTTCGTCTCTTTCGACGTTTTCGTATTCATCAGTGCCGATGATCCGAGGTGATGGTCCACTGTCCTTCGTCTTTTCCATATGGTGTACTCGCCTTTGTATCGAATCCAGATCTTTTCCAATTCAGCACTGCCAGAATGAGGATCGGAATGATCGCACATGATTAGAAAAAAAAATTGGGCCCACCCCATGAAATGCCACTTTTTGGAACGCTTTTTCCAACCCTTAAACATGTTCACATTTCTGCAATCCAATAAAGATACTAACGCGGTAATCTGACTTTACCACCTACTAAATGTTATTGCGCACTATTAGAATAATTAGAGGCGCGTTGTGGCGCAGTGGTCGGGGGTGCCCTGCAGCACACACGTGGAATTGGTCTCCGCACTCAGGGACCACCAAGCCTCCTATCCCTCCGTGGTCGGCAGATTGGTACTAGAGTTATTTGGGAGGATAGCAACACTGGCTCGATACATCGGTAGGCCATGGCGAGTCATTGTAAAGGCCAGGTATGCATTTACTCACCTCCAGACGATGCTTAATGAAGTCGAATGCATGATGCATCCCTCAGGGATTGATCAACGCCGAGACCTTTATTATATAATTTGTGATTATTCAGTGTTATTTGAAAATAAATTTTTATAAACACCAGAGGAATATCCGACCATATTATGCACGGCACAACACTTATAGGAGCTTTTTCTTTGATAATTTAACATCCTCATTTTATTGTCGAGTAATAAGAACGTCGTGATATGATCACTTTATCCACGTGTCTCCCTTATTGCACTATTAATAGACAAGTTATTGTCTTCAGATAAAGTCCACATTAAGCTTTTAAGTCGTACAATATTTCTTCCTTAATAGATTTATTGGGCGCACTTTGCTTCCTTCATATTACGAAAGACGTGTTACTAATACGAAGCATGCAGAACATCAGTGAGAAAAGGACCGTAACGTATATTTGAATACGATGTCAATGTCTTTTTAAACACCAGTCGTTTTTCGTGTAATCTACTTGTTTAGAAAACAAAATTACCCGCACAGAGTCACATTGGATAAGAAATGTGCGTGTCTCAGGTTGAAATATTGAGCAGAGATATGGGTCGAACCCATGCACAAATTATGAGACATTCCTTCTTTCTTTTTATTTCTGAGTTTAGGAAATTTGTTAACATTCTAGATTGAATGGACAGCCAAAATTGATGCAATGTCATCTCACGTCATTTACAGGAAAATATGCGTCGGTGTTATTTGTCGTGCTACTGGCTGCAGATCGTTACTTGGCAATGTGTAAGACCGATATTTGTGCACGATTTAGGTAGTCATACTCTATAACGCTTGATGTAATTATTCAGTGTCACGTGTCTTTTTCACCGCTCAGACGTCTTTTGAATATAATTCTGCTCCTTTCACAACTTCTTTTACCAAGTTTTTTCACGAATTTTCGTCACCATTCTCCTTATCAGACGTCAACGTTATCGGGCACGTGAACATTGTACAGCTTCTACCGAGCTTAATGTACCTATCTTCAATCACCAAAGCTCTGGAGATCCTTTTTTTTCGCTTTCCATGCTTTTTCGAGACGATAACTGCAAAACTGTTTATGCGCTAACTCTTGTGTTAACTGTCATGTGAAACATCGCTTTTTAAATATCCATAAGGACTATAATTCATATCTATAAAAAAAGACTTTTAAGGGCGAAAATGTGCACGAAAAGAAACGCAAGGAAAACTTTCCCAATAAAATTTCTTATAGTTTTGCAATTTTTCATTTATTTTTATATTTTTTTAAGCTTTTTTTGCAGAAATTATCGTGTGGCGATGATTCTCAGCACATTCGCATGGGTGACGGCAATAGTGTGCAGCCTGCCTTTATATCTTTATGCAAAAGAGGTAAAAAAAGAATCATGTAACCTAGTTGTACGATTTTCTCTTTTCGAATTATTAGCAAAGTAGATTTCCAGTAGAATATCGGACATTTATAGATGTTGTGGGTGGAAATCGTGTACGTGTATGTATGTTTGGCGACCATAACGTGTTGGACTACAGACTTACACTCATTAATAAACTTAAACTTGGGCAAACGAATATATGAATTTACAGGATATTTTGGAAATTTATCAGCTATCGCTGTTTTATCTGTATGCCAATTCAATTGTGTCTTCATTTGAATAGATTGCTTATGTCCTCATCCTCCCAACGTCGTGGCCGGGAGGTGTTCCTGGGTGTCGGACTGCGATGCACAGCGGAGAATTCATTTTCTGGCAAAATCTCCTAAGCTGAAAAGGAGTCCGGCGTTTTCCATCAGGAAGCCTAGCTAATAGTAAGCCAATACCAGGATCCACCACTGTCTTAGTATCAAAGTCGCATGGTGACAAAGTGACAAACCCCCCCCCCTCCCTTAATCCACAAAGGGAGCGACAGCCTGTGGTGGTGAAAACATGGTGCAGACTTTGGCCAGACTGGCCTCGGGCCTCCAGAGAACCGTAACAGCTTAACCAGCAAATCTCCGAAAAATGGAGACTATGCCGAGGCCCGTACAACCAGTGAGGACGGGCTATTCAAGTGTAATGTGTCAAGTTTATGTCCTCATGGCAAATTATGGACAGTGAAAGCAAAAAAGAATATATAATTTACCAGTTTAGAAAAAGTGATTAAGGCCACATTTGGTGTACGACCAAAAGATGCGAGTGGTGAACAGACGAATAGAACTTTTTGCCTCGTTCATTGGCCAAGCACTCCGGCAGCTCAGTGGTGAGTGATCGGCGGCGCAGCGTCTGTAAGCTCAAACACCAACTGAATAATAGAGCTATAGCTGAATATGTTGTTCTGAAGATAATGTTCATGAGTTTTACGTAATTATGGTGATGGAAGCCCAAAAGGCGCAAAAAATGTATATCATTCCTCTGTGATTAGGCATCATTTCAATACTTTTAATTTTCGTGTCATAATTGTGAAACGCTGCTTTTCAGTTGAACAGAGAAATTTGGTGGTATTGCACAAGGCAAAATTTTACATCACAGTGCGAAAATGTGCTTGTGCAGTAGTTTTGAAGCTGCCTAGAATATTTCTTTTGTTTAGATTTTAGTTGTTCATGCTCAAAATGATTTCTAAGCAATGCCTTATGAAAATCAATGCCTATGGCTTTCACATTATAGCACCATAATACCTATTTAAATCTAATATGCGACCCAATTCTCCTATATAACCAAGCTCAGATTTCAGGTATATCACAACGTGTTCCGTGCTAATTTTTATCATACCAGTACTTGTTATTTTTTACTGCTATTATAAGGTATTTTGCAAACTACGGGAAGCAGAAAAGGTTGGAAATATTGAAGCTGTACTCATGAACTAAGTAGACTCCACTAAAGGCTATTTTATTAGGGTTCGCGTCGTTTACATCGATCACCTGCACGGGCACCTTATCAACGAGTAACAAGAAGTGTTCAGCGGGTCGTACTATTCCATCTTCTATGTTGGTGAGTTCGTATGCAATAGCTAATAAAGCGCAAAGCGTTTGACGTTGATCAATTCCTTAGCTCCATGGATCTGAATCTATTAAGCGCCCTTAACGTAAACTGCATGTAAACTAGGTCCGTACCTTATTTGTAAGGGCATACCGGCACATCAAGTCAGTGTCTTTATAATCTCGGACAAATCTCTGGCACCAACTAGCCGAACACGGAAGGGCGGAGGACTTGGTGACCTTAGTTCGGAGGATCGAATCAACAGGGAACCGTGTGTTAATTGGCACGGCAGCTTTAACCACTGCGCCGCACGCGTTTCTACTCATATATACATCTATAGGCATATATATATATATATATATATATACATACATGCAAATATTGCTTATCACCTGTCGTCCAATTTATAGTCAAGTGACTTCAGCGGCCGCCAACAAATATTCCATTTCTTCCCGTCGCGCGAAATAGTAACGCAGTCCGTTCTACTCGCTCTACAGACTAATTGAGCACCATATCATTCTTCTACCGTTTTTGTGAACACCTCTGACCATCAGGCCGATGGTATTTCTGCGGTACGTTTGGCATGCCGAGAAATCCAGTCATTACTGGCTCTTGCCCATCGGTTGCCATTCATACGCACTATGTGTCTGGCACACCTTATCCTCGATAATGTAGCGTGCGGAACGGCATCATTGGCGTACGCTGGAGCTTCGGATCACTTCCGTCAGTAACGTGATGTGTGATATTCTTGGTATCGTCTTCTTGACTGTGCGTTCTATAACGCTGAGTGATCGTTCATGCTGTTTGCGTAGCAACCAGGTTTGACACGCATAGGTTAAGACAGGAAGATTGGCCGAGTCGAAAACGTGGGCGTGGGGTCGGCTATTCTTTTTTTTCTCTTCACTACATCCTCGATGCTGTTGAAAGCGCCCAAGTCTTTCTTTTCCTTCTGCTTAGCTTTGGAACTAAATCGTTCAATATATTGATTTCCCGACCTTGGTAGACATAACTGGATCATTTGGAGATGTTCGTTTCTTTGTGCGTGATCAGGGCACACGAAACTAATCCGTTGCTTATGAACATCGTTTTTGTGACATTTAGTCGAAAACCAATCTTTTCACAAAGGTTATACATGGTGTTATATTATAAAGATATGCCACCTGCAAAGCGAAGATGTTGTAATTGCCAGCCATCAATTTTCACCTCTATGTTGCTTAATTTTAGTATTCAGATGTCATTCTAGAGCGTGGCGGCCATTGTAGAATGGTCACATTTTGGTTGCGAAGTTTAAGAAGCTATATATACTGAGTGAAAATGCCCTGGCTCTTTAGGACTTCCATGACTGCTTCTATTCCAGTTGAACCAAAAGCTTTCTTTAAATCGATGAAAGTGAGACAGAGCGGTCTATTGCAATTTCGCGATACTTCAACGAGTCTTATTATCGTGTGGGTGTAGTCCATTTTAGTGAACCCTTCTGGAAACATTGCTCGCTCCCGTTGCTACCCTTCCTCCATTGCTCTGCCAATCCTGTTTAGCAATGACTCCAGTGAAAAGTTTGTAGACGACAGACAATAAGCAGATTGTGAGATTGTTATCAATATCGTGGAGATCACGCTTATTGAACAATATCACTGTCTTGATGTTCTTCCACTAGAACATTACGTTCAGACAGGTAACATGGGAAAAGAGGAGCCAGTGTGTTTATGAGGAGTAAAGGAAGGTTCTTCAGGTGCTCATATCTCTTTTTGTCAGGACCTGATGTTGTTCGATTTTTCACCGACCAAAGAGCATGTTGGATTTCGGAAGGGAGAACCGATGGTGCGACATATCCATCCTCTTTTATGTTATATGAGAGAAGGGAGGACGTGGCTTTTCAAGAGATCTGAGCTCTAATCATGAATGATTTCCTTGTTGCCTTTCTCGAAGTTGTAACTATTCCGTCTGGGCGTAGTAATGCAATCATCTTGGTTTTGTGTTTGGCGAAGCTTTGATGGGTTTTGCAGATGCTTACCCCAGCCTTCGCAACTTCAACCATAACTGCTGCTCTTCTCTTTTTAAGATCTTCTTTTGTCACCGGTCTGCGTTCATGTGTTCGGGTGTCAGTTGTTCGCTGAGTATGGTTCGAGTGAGTACACGTTGCCGTATTAGCTCGAGTGCTTCTGGAGACATGTCTCTCGGTGACTTTCGAACTCTGGGCTTTCACAGCGCTAATGTGAAGATGTTGAATGAGCCGATCGTAATCTTCGTCGATGTTATCGAAAACGGCATCTTCCCAACAACCGACTAGTGAATTGAACAATTCCCAGTTAATGGCGGATTTGGGACTTCGTTTTTTGAATTTAGCGGCTTTTGCTCCTTTCCGCGAGAAATGGAATCTCGCACTAAGGAGGCAGTGATCTGATCCCGTGTAGAATTTTGGGACAACAGCGGCGTCGTCCAGGCATTGCCTTCGATTTGCTGTAACGTTTTCTATTCCGTTATGGTACTGTCTACTGGGAGACTCCCACATCCAGCGTTGAGAGTGGGGCTTCTGAAATTTCCGTGGGTTCTATGTGACGTTCTTCAGACGTTCTTATATGTCCAATCTTAACATTAAAATCACCAACGATAACAGCAGTGGCTATATGGTCTTGTCGCCTTCTCCATATACCTACAAAACGTTTCGACTTTGCCTTGGTCGTAGCTTGATGTGGGTGGGCTAGTTAGTTATTCGAATGATTCGATATTCCTGGCTAATCTTCCGAAGAACAGTTACTATTTCTCTACTGTGTCACTTACGCCGTTGAGTGTGGAGTTTTCTCGTACCAGTCAGTCCGATGATCTCGTACCTTATCCTTGCCTGCATGATGAAGTCCTCCATCGAGGATCAGATGAAAGTGAGCGTACATTGTATGTACAAATCGTTGCTTTACTCCTTCGAGAGAGTAACCTAGAATGACCTTGAGATTTTATCTGCCTCGCCTTACTCATACTACCCAACGCTGCTGTGTCGGGGGCTCCTATAGGGTCAAAGAAATAAGGACTGTTTATTTTACTATGTTTAGCTTTTGGATACTCACATATCGCTTGCTCAGTTTTAAACGTGGGGACTCGGTATAGTCACGGGTAGCTTGGCAGTCTCTTGCAGTGTAGACAGGGTGCTTATTGTTGGTGTTGGCTCATATGGGCCCCATATACTTCCTCGTTATTTGATTGCAGGTTTTTGGTCGAATGGACTGGTAGAATATAATCCCAATAAACGTGAGTGCACCTATGTACACTTGCATTAATACGTCTTCGTAAACAGAGAAGCTTTGTGCCAAAGCGGCGAAGCAGAAGCAAGTAGTCCATCCCTGGATCCACCAACATCTCAAATTGCATAAGGTCGCTTTTACTCTGCGATTCACCCCGTTTTTGCGACGTAGAGAAACGCCCGGACTTTTGCAAATACCTCAGCATCACTGTAATTATATATGTTTTCTTATTTTCTTTTGTTTTACATAATCCGTCTTCACGTCTACTGTGCGGATTCTTGCACTTCTCAGATTCGATTCGTTTCCTCGCATCCACTGGCCACGAAAATCTTACGAAGTTTTACGTTTGGCTCGGTTGCTGCTTGAGGATTTTCATTTCATCTTGAATGTCGTAGAATGCTGGTCAAGCAATTCTTCTTGGAGTCCTGGGATAGCCGGGCTGGAGCGTTTTCAATTGGATTGCAGAGAATGGTTTTTTTCCCAGACAAGTCTGGTACAAATTTCCCGACCCCTGAGGGATGAGAGGCTAGGTTAGCCAGAAGCAGAATCGAACTGGCACCAGGTTCCTGATGACGGACATCGTTACCACTGTCCTGTTCGCCCACTATACATATATATAAATTTCTTAAATGCTGAATCTGCACATAAGTGCTCATAACTATGCTTGTTATCTGTGTAGACTGATATACTTGGTATACCTGAACAGTTATTGAACAAATTTTGCGACTTTCGTTCCAAAAAGTGCTACTAGACCACTGCTTGAAAAAGCGTTAAATATGAACTTATTGTTATTGTCGTTTTGTCTACCTGGCTACGTCTTGAGCTTTTCTTTCCCATTATTTTCTTCGTGAACTTTTGCAATTTTGGGAAGTTGATTGTTTTTTCACAGTTGAAAAGTTATGTGACAATGGGCAGCGAAATATTTGCGAAATTTTCAGGACACCGTTCTGGTTGTTTAATTTGTTCTCATCAATTTTTCGTGTACGAATCACTTCGCAACCTGAACGTATCGTTGTGAATATAATTCATCTATTTCCTTATGTTAACTGTGCGCTTAATCCGTTGCTCTACGCCTATAGGGCCGAGAATTTTCGAGTCGCCTTCAAGTCACTGTTTCTTTTTACGTCCAGGTAAATTTCCGTATTTATATTAAACTACATCTGGATTTTTTATGTGAGACTCTTACCTTGAGAATTTGTTCCTTCCCAAAAACCCATCTGCTTTGATAATTAATCCCCTTCCCTGTTCTCTGTCTACTCTCCGTTCATCGTACCTGCCGCCGTGGTCATTTTTCCCTCTAACTAATAAATATCTTCAACAGATCTCTATTTCGGTTTCAGAGCTGATTGAAGCTTTTGTTCTGCTTCATCCATTACTTTTTTATTATTACATGACCCAATATCACATGTGCTTTTATTTTCGTTATGAATGCCTTTGAATGCTGGTAGGGCCGATTCTCCCTGTTCCCATGTGCATTACAAAGTGTGAGCTTGTCTTTGACAAGTCTGACACCGAATTCCCGACCCTGAAGGAATGAGAGGCTTGGTGGGCGGGTTCGGCGTCAAACTAGTGCATTGGTCAGGCAGCCTGCCGAATGAACGGAATCATCTCGACTGCACCACCAGATCACTCCCTTCACCTGTACCTTTTACTTATACGGCATAAAGATGTTCTTATGCAAGCTTGGATAAACCGTACTATTGTCACATAGATATTTAGCACGAACATTTCAGGACAGGTGAACTGCGAGCATCTGGTCCACTGACAACAAATAAACCTTACATCTGCGGCAACATGTACTGTTTTTTATTCTTTAGTCATCTCCATCTTTTTTTTTAAATCTGCAGGACATTAACTTATTCGTTTTAAAGCCAAACTCCGGCCGAAGATGATCATAAAGTAACGCTTGTTCCAACGCACAAACGCCATTCTTCACAGGGCGAAGGGACGACGGATTCGCAGACTGGAAATGAGACCGTACGGTATAGACTAGTTTAAACGATCAATGAATGGTGATGAACTCGGTCGAATTACTCAAATATTTGCACGCACTGAATCATCACTAATATCATTAGTGATATTTTTATAAAAGAATACTTTACTAAAGCTTCCTAGTTTCAACATCAACCGAGTACGCGAAAGAATCCGTTTTGTATGTAATGTTTTTGTACCCAGTATTTATCTAGGAAATCCCAGTCTCAGTCCTGGCTCCAACAATTTGTGCCGGACAAATCATCACCGAAGTGCAGTTTGCAGTTGGTGAAAAATCAGAAATCACAATCAAAGCCCAATCTCTACGTACAGTTCAGTCCACAGAAAACAGCGTCTGAATGCTTGGATTTAACGTCAGAAGGAGAACAAAATAGCATTACCTTGTTATAGAGTATATATTCTTCTCACTCGAACGGGTCCACTATGAATGTCGGAGAATATTGAACGTCTTGTTTTTCATTAACATAGAAAATTTGATACTGTCATACATTGCCGTTCTTTTCTCGTAATTTTGTCAAATTTCCAACAAAGCACAGCTTTTCCGTCATACAGACGACAACTTTATACACGTTACGGTATTATACTGAAGACGCACTGAGTACTCTCTTACGCTTCAAATCATTCACTTCTACTTCCCATTTTCCTTCTTGTAGAATATCATAAATTATGCGAATGGTCCCACCAAACACTTGAAAATCTCATGAATGCCTTACAGTGATGTCGAACAAACACCAATTATAGAGTTAAAAATTCGTCTTTAACAATCATCTTTTGTGTTTGCAGAATCCTTTTTGCTTTGCATTGTGATGTTGACTAGACAATGGACACTTTATTATAGAAATTATTTCTTTCTCAAATAAACGAGTTAAAAATTGAAAAGTTCACCACACCACGATTTTTCGCGTAACTAGATTGCACTAATCCCCATTAGTTTCATATACAACTACCTAAACTGTAGTACAAGTGCATCTCAAAAAATGCTTCCCAATTTTTCTTTACCGTCATAGTTAACAAACGCTGAAATTTACTCACTTTAGGGCAAAAAGAATATGATCAAATACTGATAACGATAAGATCAATCAGCACTTTATAAGTAACCAGATAAAAGCTCTAAGCCCTCGGCGTTGTTCAAACCTTAAGGGATGCGTCATGCATTCGACTTGATTAAGTACGTTTGGAGGTAATGGAATGCATATCTGGCCTTTACAATAACTCGCGATGGCCTACCGCTGTATCGAGCCCGTGCTGCTATCCTCCCACACAAGTCTGGTACCAATTTGCAGACCTCGTAGGGATGTAAGGCTTGGTAGGCCATTGAGGCGGGGAACGATTCTACGTGTGTGTTGCAGGACCTTCGACCACTGCTCCACACGCGCCCTAACTAAGTAACCAAATAAGGTGTTTTTAGTCGTGTTAACTGCGATGTGCAATGGATTCCTAACGTCTCTCATAAATAATGTTTATTATACTTAGCCGGTATAATTACATATGGCTCAAATGCGATATTGAATGTATTCACAAGCCCAATGACATTATAATTTAAAGTGAAAAAGTCAATTAGTAGTTCTACTCTTCTTAGCAGCAATGACATCTAGTATTGGCTGACGTTTTGTTTGATACCTAGGTAGCATATTCATATAAAGAACTGGTCAACATGTAAAAAGAAGGATTGGTAGTAAATATAAAAGAAAAAATACCTCCTCTGCAATTCACGTAACTCTTCATCCATTTCCGATTCTAGATTGTTTTTTCGTCGAAGTAATTCATCCAGTGAGAGTTCTCTTAACTGAAGAATAACAATTTACAAAAAACGTAAAATTTAAAACAATCGGGGATAAAAATGGATAAAAATGAAGGATCTGGGAACTACATCACAGTACTTTCCATATGTGTCACTAAGCATGAGTTAATATAAAAAAATATGTCGGTAAAACAAAGAAGTAAGCAGTTATGAGCAGAAGTAAGTAGTTAATTAGGACTTTACATTATAGATAAAACGTTATAGAATTGTAAACACGGCGTGGTTGTGAACGCGCTAGCTCCCGGAAAGGGTGATAGCGTGTTCGGTACCAAACGTAGATGTTGTCCAACACGTTTTTAGTTTTCAGCATCCAAGAGTTAATCGATTTTGGTACTTTATCAGTCAAATTTGGACTTATCTCTGCATATTGGTAAACGTTATAGATTTGTATACATTTGCATAGCAACTAGTTCACATGGATTTTATTGCTCAAGCACTTTTTTTTCATGATTTTAATCGATAAAAACGGGTAATTGAACGAAATATTAAGCAGGTCTCTTGTCAACAAACAAAAACCTGCCTAGTTTGATACAGTGTGCTCTATGCTCTCATTGTGCGAGTTTGGTGAGGAATAATTTCAAGATCCTAGTGAAACTGACAAGAATGGGGAAGGCAACGATGAGCAAAACAATGTAATGCCCACGACTACTGAACTTACGACGATATCCAACCTGGGAATGAACCACACCTCCTACCTGAACGCACAACACTCGTAAATCTTAATCAATTACTTACGGTAGGCATTTTAAATCTGATCGGTGTTGACATTAACAGATACGAACACGAAAAGTACCACTATAGAAAAAACAACATCTAAACGGACATAATTTTCAGATAGCAAACGGAAGAACACCCTATGATGTAGCCAAGGATTCCAATAAGAATCAAGTCGACCATTATTAAATGATATTCGTGAAAAAGGGAAGAGTCCTCAAATCACAGCAAACCTACGGGCAAATCCGAAGACGATCGTGGAAAACGGCGCCGGATAGCAAACCAAATGAAAGCAGTGTCAAGATCAACGCAATAAATGAAGGCTCATGTAAAGAAATAGAAAACAATAACACTTCTAGATGTAAACATACTACACTATAAGTTAAACAATGGCCTAGATATGAAGAGCTAATGGCTCATTCCCATTCAGCAAATAATTCCACCATCCATAATGAACTTCATCTAAACAACACTATCCACAATAGACAAAACAGCACTGATTTCTTTTTACTACAGTTTTCCTACTGAACCGATTTCCTGAGGACACGGAGAAAAGACCACATTTCCTGAAGAAAGAAAGGCCTGGGTCTTGAATTTGTTCAACTCACAGTGACCTGTCACCACAGATCTCCAATGATTTGGCCAAAAAGGGTGAATTGCTGGGAAACCACTTCACCCCAACACAGCAGGGTGTAGCTTTTTTCAGAGTTTGGTAAATCGACTGAACTTCTACAATGCAATACCTCTCAATATGACAAACGAAGTTCAGTCAAAAACTTCCAATCCTGACTCTTGAACTAACTTGCGCAAATAGGATGCATTCGTAAACAGGACCGATATCCCAAGAATTCACAACGACGGAATTCTAATAATTCTCACCTAATATTATAATCTGATTAAAAAAGCAGCAAAAATAATATAACAACTTTACCGGTAGTACTTATCCACGCAAAAGTTAATTCACACTTTAATTCCATTGACCAGAGTATTGTGTAGAACTAGATTGCTAGTCCACTCTTCGATGACCTCATTTTTGCCCTCATAAGTTCACTTCCTCATCAATTTCCACATCAGCGAAAGCGGTAAATTGGGTAACAATAAAATCCACACTTCCGTCACTCTCAACTGCTTCTTCTTCTTCACATAAACATTGCATTAGTGCACGCTTTCGCAAATGTATGTCTTATAACGAATTTTATAAGGCTATATTAAAGATCGACACAGATAACGACAACATTGCTTGTGTAAAACGTGCTAATATGATTAGCACCAGATGTAACTAATACAAGAAACATTTCTGCTTCCACTCTAATGTCCTAGAAAATGGCAAACTGCGAAGTGTAGCAAGTATCTCCTAACGACGGCTTTTACAACAGCAAAATAGAAAAAATTACAGAAAAAGGAAGCACAGCACGAAAAATTAACCAGGGAGAGCGCGAACTCATTAATGCCTCATATTTTCGCAAGCGTTATGAACGTATACTCCACCTATTACTCAGACTGAATGCGTCATAGTGCACTTTCTTTGCCTTATAAATCTCTCATTCACATTTCAAATAGTATTAAACTTACGAATTCGTAATCACCATCCGCCATTGATTTGTGGAATCGATTTTCATATTCGGCTTCAGTGTTCACTAAAAAGCGAACTGTTTTCAAAAAGAAGATCAAGAAAAGAGCTCGTACATAGTATTGGTAGCTTGGTAAAGACCTAATTGCAATTTATGACCTTGAACATTAAATCACTATAAATATAATTTGATTAAATGAAATAAAACCACAACGCTTTACTTTTCATCTCCTTCCAACTACAATTTTTACGGCAGGGTATTATGTGAAAGACAACTACAACGATGCTGAGATATTTGCAAAACTCTGGATCCCAGGTGTCTGCGGTGGGGAACGAACGCGCTAGTACCATTTCCGGGGGCTAATGCGTTCACCACCGCACATGCGGGTCCTTCGTTTCGCCCGTCTCCCAATTCGATCGATCAACAAACTGAGAGACGGGCGAAACGAAGGACCCGCATGGTGTGGTGGTGAACGTGTTAGCCCCCGGAAAGTGTAATAGCGCGTTCGTTCCCCACTGCAGACACCTACGGACCAGAGTTTTGCAAATATCTCAGCATCGCTGTGATTGTAAAATAAAGTCATTACAACCTATTCATTTTTCTATCAAGAAACAACTCTACTTATTCTGGAGAACAATAACCTAAAACCTAACATTCATTAACACATAAGCACCGCTACCGCACTTCGTGGTTGACCGAATCGAATACAAGTAATTGTTCGTCGACTGCAGACTTTCTGGTTTTGACAATGAAAAATGAAATTTTTCAGTAACTAGAAAGCCTTAGGAGTTGTGAGCACGACAGAATTGTAGGGCAAACTTTCTTTATTCCTTATATTCTCACCCAAATAAGATAAACTATGCTGCCTTAGCCCCGTGCTCTGATTATGATATGATATATGCTCTCAAGATACTAAGAAACCCGTCTATTATAACCAGTTATTCAATGGTATAATTTTAAAGATTCCACGTTAGAATTGAAGAACTCGATTGGGCCTTTGACGAACTCTGGCTGCTTAGTGTTATGAACGCCTTTAAAGACATTGCTGATGAGGAAGCACGCTATGAGTGGTAAATTTTCTACTTTTGCAGGAAGTACATAGTTTTGCTTCATTATCTGGTTTTTCGAGTTTTTTCCTGTCCTTTATTATCATTTCTCACTTTTCATTGGAGTGTTCCGCTTCAACGACAGAAACCACTACAGTTGAAAGCCGTCTTCAAGTAACTAGCACTTCATAAAGTTTATGAAGAAGGTGGAGATGTGAAACAAAATGTGAAATGTTGCTGTCAAGGAAACTAGTATGTTTTTAAATCTCTTTTCAATCGTTCTCGTGACTCTTTCCTTCCCATAGTTTAGGTATATGACCTCCTAGTCACCTAATGTTTTTTAGGCGCATGGAGGACTTATTGTGACTACTTGCAACTAATCGCGGTCCACACTCCGTAAAAGCTAGTATTGCTTTCCGACTGTTCACTGTCCATTTCTGATTGCATATGCGAATCGATTGTGTTTACGTTGTGGATTGCGAAATAAATGCCCTTACACTCCTCTGAATATAATGGAGCTTCATAATTTCTTCCTTCTGTTCCAATGAATAAGGCAATGCATATACGGTGGGTGATGCGTTAAATCCTCCCAGTGGTTTTCCGTAGGGAAACCGATTCACAGAATCCACCTTCTATCTGTGATGATCATCTGTGAAGGCTGTATAGACATAAATACTCATCTCTTTCGATAATCTGGATAGAGTTCAGAAAGTTATGGTTCATGATCGCATATGAAGACCGCTAAAAGTGCCGGAAATGGCAAATGTTTAGAACATGTAGGAGTTCCAACTCGATTCAAGAGCGCTAAGCACCATCTACTGCTGTATGGATAAACTATTCATCGCCAACCATAACCAAGAAAACGCATCGTCTACTGTACAAAAGTGCAGAGCACATTCCAAAATGGCTATCTTCAAATGCCTTCGGAGATATCACAATGCTAACTTTTTCTTCACTGCTTATTATTAATTTACGCAATAGGGTAAGATGTGAAATATAACCACCAAGACGCTGACAAATTTGCAGAATTTGGACAGCAGGCCAGATCGAACCCCGATTACACTTTTCGGGGGCTCCTTTCTCTTAGTTAGTTTTCTACCTAATAATGCTATCATCAATCACCCGTCAACGGGATTTGCTTTCGAAGAACTTACCGCTCCCAAAAATTAAGAACTGCTGCAGGGAAAGAATGAGCTTGCACCTTATTAGGAAAAATGTATAGATTCCAACGACTTTTCTAACCAATAAATATTTGCAGAAACTAAGTCATGATTTGGAATTCTCATGAGTACTTCTATATGAACAAAATACCAAGACTTTAGAGAAGTAGAGAGATAACTTGCCGATGCTGGAAGTTGCTGACGATCCCGACTCTCCCACGGGCAACTTCGTTGGTGTAATCCCATATTCTGGCTTTTCATCCGACGATCCCGCTTTCTGGTACGGAGGAGGAGCACCCAGCACCGACTGCGGTATTTGGCCACCAATACGAAGAGACTCCATCTGACTCTTGAGACTGAACGCCGTGAGGAATTGGTCTGCTTTAAGAGTTAGGACAATCGCTTCATGGATTACGAAACAAGTTCATTGACAAAAGTTAAATAAATATTCCGGTCACACGATAACACTCTATATTTAATTTTTCCCTCTACCTGTTCCAGCGGGATGTTCAACCAAAGTACGCTCATCGGCGTTGTTTTCCGTTAGGAGAGTAGGACCACCTGCTTGTCCTTCAACCATTGTTGCTGCATCCGGCTCAACTGCTGGAAGATTCTTAAAGAAAAAATTCGTATATAAAGACTACTTCATTCATTCCTATATATAACGTTAAACGAGAACAAGCACTTGGGGCCAAGAATTGGAATGCCCGGGAAGTAACAGGTTTCGTAAATCCTTGGTTTTAAAACTACAAACTCCAAAAAGTAAGTGCATTTCCGAAAAAAGCAAACCTTGCTATTAAGCTGGATTTCACTAGCGTCTTTAATAATTGCTTGAAGAACTTCTGGCCCAGGCGCGTTTGCAGTGAACACATGCTACAGGCATGAAAAACTTTTAGTATTCATGGAAAACTGACAAAATTAGACGGTCAACAAGAGGTCATAAATGAATTAGGAATCATCGGAAAAACAACCATATGAATATTTAGAAAATTTTAGAAAAAATGAGTAGGAAATAGGCCAAAACTATCCGAACCTCAACGAGTTGAGAAGCAGTTTTACGGTCCTCTGGCTTCTTAACCAAGCATTGTTTGATGAAATCATTGAACTCCTCACTCCATTCATCTGGTTTCTTGAACGTAGGAGGTGGTTTCGTCGGGATCATAAATATGGCCTGTACCATAAAACTAAGACAAAGTGTTGTTTCCAAACCTCCACTTAGAATAACACTAAATACTGCTATTTATAATGTGTAGTGTCGTGTATTTACCCTCATGGGATGGATATCTGCATATGGTGGGCGACCTTCTGCCATCTCGATGGCAGTTATTCCCAAAGACCAAATATCCGCCTTCGTATCATAACCGATTTCTTCAATCACCTCAGGAGCCATCCAAAACGGTGTACCGATAACCGTGTTCCGTTTAGCCATTGTATCCTGGAAATTGCAACATACCTATATTACTTGACAATAACAACTGACCGGAAACTAGAAAAACCCAAAGTGTGCTTATGATCACTTTTGTAGGAAGCAATTATACTGCTTTGTTCGACGATTTCAACGTTTAAATCCCTATAGCGGTGAAGCTACTCTGTAGAAAACAAGCCACAGTTTAAATTTTACTTCCTCTATTAACACATTATAACCATTGCGAAACCACTCATCATTAACGTTCTTTTACTATAGTTTCCCATAGATACATACCGTAAGCTGACCCGCAACACCGAAATCGGCCAACTTGGCTTGCCCCTCGATGTTCAGCAATATATTGCCAGCCTTGATATCACGATGTATTTTCTTAAGGTCGTGAAGGTATCGTAGACCTTGAATAGTGTCTCGTAGTACCGCACTCATCTCACGTTCAGTCAGTGTTTTACGCCTAAGCCGCATGATATCCGAAACAGAACCAGCACCGCAGTACTCCATGACAATCTAAACCAAATTCCGGTAAACATTATCCACCGATCAAAACAACGATTCAACTCGACTTACCCACAGATCTGAATTTTTGAAATACGACCCGTAATATTTCACTACATATTTGCTATCACATTGTTGCATGATACTAATCTCCTTGATAATTTCCTGAAATGCTTTTAGTATGATTAAATGCTATCATCAAAATGAAAACAAGTCAAGCGAACAAATGTGCACAGATTTTAGTTCGTTCCATCACCTGAAACAGATCTCAACATGCGATATCTGGGACCACGATCACGAATGACGTCATCATTACGTTACTAGCAATCTATCAGGATACTTTTAAAGCAACGTCATAATACTTATTCTAACCTTCTAGGACGAGCTAATTCATCGCTATGAAAGAAACTAGACGAAAAAAATTCGTGAATATTAACATTTCCAAACAGCACCTCCAAAAGCACATCGTTCACCAAACCGATATACGTTATAATGCACTGTATCCCAAATGCCACGGATCTCCCTCGTATGAGGGATCTTGAGCCGGTTAGCCGCGAGGCTGCGTGGCGCGTCTCTAAGTGACGAACAGGGGGTTAATCGCGGACCAAAAGCGACTCTTGCTTCCCTGAGACACAGGTTGATCCAGCTGATGGACTCCGTGTTTCTGCTGCTCCGATACGGCACATACGTTCTGTATTTACGAGGCGCATTCATGCACGCGTGTGTGGGTGCATTTTAGTTTACGCGGAATTTATTCTAGAAGTGAATTCACACAAAAGCCTGCAAACAAGTGAGAGGGAAGTATATGGGAAACCGTTAAGAGTCGCCTCCAACAAATAAGCTCCATATTCACGCTGCGCGAGCCTGGCAAGCTACCCGTGAGTATACCCAGCCTCCACGTTCACAGCCCAGCAAGCTATACGTAAGTAGTAAAATGCTAAACACAGTAGAAAAAAAACGGGCCTCATTTCCCTGACCCCGAAAGAGACCTCAATTTCGCAGCATTGGGTAGGACGAGAACAGAGAGGCTGCTAAAATCTCTGGGCCAATGGAAGCCGCCTGCATTACAAAGAACCTTTCCAAAACAGTGCAGACAGGCGATAAAAGAAGATCTTAAAGCGAGAACAGCAGTAGTAATAGTCAAAGCTGCAGACGCTCGGAAAAGCATTCTCAAAGCGCACCGAAGTTTCGCTAATTACAAGGCCAAAATGATTGCATTCCGGCGCTAAGACGGAACAATTACAACGTCCAGAAAGACAATGGAGAAAATCATACACGAATACTACTCGGATCTCTTCGATAGCCACGTCCACATTCCGTCATATGAAATAAAGAAAGATGGATATGTTGTACCGCCGGTTCTCCTTTTCGAAATCCGACATGCCATTTCGTCGGTAAAAACTTGAACAGCACCAAGTCAGGAAAGGAGAAGATCAGAACACATGAAGAACCATCCGCAAATCCTCGTAACCACACTGGCTCGGCTCATCACACGTTACATGTCCGAATGCAAGGTCCCTAGTCAGTGGAAGACCAGCAAAACCGTGTTATTGTTCAAGATTCAAGAAGGATGACCTAAGCGATATCTGCAACTATTGCCCAATCAGCTTACTGTCCGCCGACTACAAACTTTCCACTCGAGTCATCCTAGGCAGGATTGACAGAACATTGGACGAAGGACAGCCATATGAGCAAGCAGGATTTCAAAAAGGATTCAGTACGATAGACCATATCCACATAATAACGAAACTAACTGAGGTAACGCGAGAGAACAAAAGACCGCTCTGTCTCACTTTCGTCAATTTGAAGAAAGCCTTTGACTCAAATGACATAGAAGCAGTCATGGAAGCCCTTGATTGCCAAGGAGTTCCTATTCAATCTCTAAAGATTCTTCGCGAGCTTTACAAAAATTTCACAACCAAGATATCACCATTCTACGACGATATTAACATCAACGTCAAAAGAAGGGTTAGGCAAGGCGATTCCATCTCGCCAAAATTATTCACCGCCACCTTTGAGAACGTAATGGGAACTATGGAATGAAATAAAATGGGAGTGAAAAGCGAGGGTCGGGAAATACACCACCTACACTTTGCTGATGAAATTATCCTTATGACACCAAATATTAGCCAAGCGGAACGTATGCTTGACGACTTTGATAAAACCTGTGGAAAGATTGGTCTTCGACTAAATCTCACAAAAAAGGTGTTCATGAAAAATGGATTGGCTTCGAATGCCCCATTCACGCTCAACGGAACAAATATCTCCGAATGCTCCAGTTATGTCTATCTAGTTCGGAAAATCAACATGTTTAACGGCTTAGCTCCAGAGCTCAGGAGAAGGAAACGAGAGGCTTCAGAAACCTGGTCGCTGCGTAAACAGGATGGAAAATCACTCAGCGCTGCTGAACGCGCAGTCGAAAGGATGATACTTGGAGTATCCCGTGTCACGCAAGTAAAGGAAGGGATCCGAAGCTCCGACCTGCGTCAGCGATCAATTCAAAGATGCCGTTCTGTACGCCAAACGGTGGAAGATAGGGTAGACCGGACAAATAATGCGTATGAACGACAACCGATGGACAAGAGCCGTTAGTGGCTGGATTCCTCGAGATGTTAGACGCACTGCAGGAAGTTCACTCAAGGAGTCCAAAGTGCGAGCAGGACCCACTGGACTACTCTTGCACGCGACAGGGAAAGATGGGAGATTTACTGGTGCTCGCTCGAGTCATTCGACGATCGACGGAACTAGAGGTGATATAGGTGATCCCAAATGAACACAAAGAAAAATCTTAACAAGTAAAACACAAAGTTAGAAATGGATAACTACCTGGAGGTCGGTGTCAACAGGAACCTTCTTGATAGCCAACGTATGACCGGATTCTCGATGAATTGCCTTGTGCACCGATCCATAGGATCTGTAAAGCTGGAAATCTCAGAGTGGATAAAACACGAAAAAAAAACAACAATATCAAGCATTCCTTTTAGGATACTGCTAATTTGACCTTACAGCTATGTCAACAATGTAATTAGAAAGTAGTTAGAGGAACTTAACCTGTTTACTACTACATATAATAAAAAAAAACGATAAAGTTCTCGACGTTGATCAGTCCTCGGATGCGTCGTGCATTCGACTTCATTAAGCATCATTTGGAGATGACTGAATGTATATCTGGCCTTTACAGTGACTCGAGGTGGCCTACCGATGTATCGAGCCAGTGCTGCTATCCTCACAGAGAAGTCCGGTACCAATCTGCCCACCACCCCGGAGGGATGGAAAACTTGGTGGTTCATGGCCGCTAAGGGTCGATTCCACGTGTGTTGCAGGGCGTCTCCGACCACTGCGCCACACGTGTCCTTACGATTACATACAGTGCTCTTAAATAAGTGATGCTAGTGCGAAGCACTACAACCGTTACGTCAGAAACTTTATAGTAATAGAAAACATACTAATAGAAATAATAGAAAACATACAGGAGCAAATACTTGTCGCACTAATGAGGAACACAAGTAAATGAAATCCCACTGGAAGCCAGTCCATGAATAAACAATACATAGCAAAAATATTAAAGAAAAAGTTGAAATTCACGTACCCTTCTCCAAGCTTTCCAACGATATCAAAAACCTCTTCTGGCTGTTTGTTTAGAGCTGCTGAGTCCAATTTGAATACATCTCTGGAACAGAAACACTAAGGAACGTTGTGAAAAACTCACAATGGACTAAGCCACCGAAGCTTTCTAAACATTTTAAGCAGATGGTAGAGAGAATAGGGTTTACTCCTTTCCTTAGCAGCGCTAAAATCTATGCTAACACACAATTTAGAACCTGAAGAAATTAAGGACAGGCTAAGATGATTAAACATCTGCATGCTAAAGCACCTTGTTTTACGCATAAAACAACTAAAACTCCAACATAACATTTATTTAAGTAGTTTAAGACAATTTAAATATGGATAGTTCCATCAGTCTCAAATAATGTCATATTGCTTCAACAGAAACTCCTAGTGTCAACAGAACGACAGCACAAGCGAATAAGTGGAGACTGACTTATATTAAGACTTTACCATCTAACTCTTAGCAACATAAACGACATAAACGTTAAGAGTTATTTAAGGAACTGGGACTAAACGAGTCGCCTTACATTTGAAGCCATAAAAACTACACTAGAACACCTTCCAACTCACGAACACCCTTCATTAGATGAATCCTTCGATGACGTAATGGACGGAGGCATAAAAACGTCAACGAACGCCTCCGAAAAGACTCTCTGAACGGAAAACGTTTAGTGAAAAGACGCAACATTTACAGAAATGCACTTCGAAACAACGAGATAGTAGAAAATTCTTAACATTCATGGATTTAACCGATATTCCGACAAGTAGAACAGATACAAGTACAATAAGGAATGCGGCAAAGGTAATGACAAAATCATCAGGAGAAAGTGTAATACACGGCTCCAGCTAAAGCAACTGCTCACAACGATATCTCCGGTGCGCGCGCGCGTTTGGCGTGCGTGCTTGCATTGGATCGCTTGTTCTATCAAGTGTTACAACCATGCGAGGAAAAAATACGTTATTAAATTCCTACTGAAAGTTCCGTAATTTCGTTGTTGCATTTGATCCGTATGACATTAGACCTCTGTTTGAAGGACCTCCTGCAACCGTTCTCAAAGGGATTTTTTAGTTTAGGTAACTTCCTTAATGAAGAGCGATGTTTCAGAAATATTCTTGTTCAGTCACGTCAGCGACTGAATAATTGCATTTCTTTGTACTCTGTGAATCTCTACTCTCATTTCTTAGCTTCTTTAACTATATAGAAAATTTGTTGAGGTTTGGGGAGGTTATTAGGAATGTGTATTACCTACAAACTAGAAAATCTTGATGTAATTATTGCTTTCGTGATTACTTGTTATAAGCGAAATAACCTGAGTTGGCTGCCATTTTTAAAGGCTTTTTTGATGTTCTTTACTGTCGAATCTATGATGGGCAATAATGTCGTAAAAACACAGTCTTGTCTCAAGTTTTTTACAAATGCTCAGTTTTGTATCATCAAGAGCAAGTGTAGCTCCAGTCTTCATTTTCTGACCCTTAGAAAATAAACATGACTCATTTCTACATTATTTTTTTTTTGTTTGTATCCTGACTTATAGACAGTTTCTGTGGCTATTTCGATACGTTTCTAATTGCTTATTTATCCGGTTTTTATGGACGACACTTATTGTTTTCGAAATATTCTTGGAAATTCCACAATTACCGGTCCTTCTAGAATTTCTCCACAAAAATGCGAATTCCTTAGTCGTTTGGCATTCAATCCATGGCGTTTTCGAAGGCATCGCCAAAGCGGTCGTGTCGAATCTACGATACGGTTGGTTTTGTTGCTTCTCATTGTTCGAAGACCTTCGTTTTGTAAAGTCTTCCAGAGTTTCCTTTTCTCGTTGGTTTTCTTGCTTCTATCCTTTCGAAAAGCGAGACGAAAGACGTTACTACCCTCTCGAAGGGATAAACGAAGGACAGTCATGGTGTAGTGGAGAACATGCTAGCCCCCGGAAAGGGGAATAACGAGGTTCGATCTTGCTGAAGAGACCTGCGGTCCGGAGATTTGCAAATATCTCAGCGTTATTGCACTAATGTTTCCCATCTTACCATGCCATGAACGATGAATGGGCAGTAAACAAAAAGCGATTACATTGTAACTAGCATATATTTAAGGGTTTGACGGTTGAAGTCGATGAAGAACACTTGGCTAACATGCTGTTTGGTATCCAACATAGAAAAGTGGGGGAATGTTCATGTGATGACGGGGAGATCATAGGTAAGGTCCGGTGTGTACTTGTTTATCTATTTAGCTAACTTAACTAGATAACAACAGATAACGACCACGTTCTAAACACTTTCAATTATACTTGGAATACCGAATCTGACAGGAATTTTTCTTACCGTACACATACTCTAGACATACCAGCAGCCATGTTCGGATGTTAAATGCTTCCATTTTGTTATCCTAGATACCATCACGATGTTCCCTGTGCACCACTTTGGTATGATGATGACGAAATAGCTGACGACATCCAAGTGCTCAGCAGCAAGTCTTCTGTGTTTTTTCATCAAAGAAGTGGTAGTGACCGATGTATTCTAGTAAATGCAAAGAAATTCTTTCCGTTCTCATCATCGTATGGTCAAAATTGTTTTGGAAGTGCAAAACCGTCCACATAAGCATTTTCCAGACAGCGAAGGGGTACATCTAGATGGGTCAGACTCACAATTAATAGTTAATACCATATCATTTAGTCATTTTTGCTACCCACTTGTATTGTGATATACTCAGAGAGTTCCACACAAGCGAAACCGGATGTGTCGGACGAAAACGATATTTGGTGACATGATATAATCGTCTATATAATACGAAGATAAGGACCGATTCCTTCTCAACGATGTGTTAAATCTACATTTCTTTGGCCTGATGTCACAAATGAACATGGAGATTCGGTAAAGATTTCTTGAGAATAGGAATGATGTTAGCTCGCCGTTTTTCTGGGAAAAGCATTTGCAAAACCCACCGAAGTTTCGCCAATTACTAGACCAAAATAGTTGCACTCCGGCGACCAGAGGGAACAGTTACAACGTCCAGAAAGGCATTGGAGAAAATCATTCACGAATATCGCTCGGATCTCTTCGATAGCCGCGCCCACCTTCCGTCATATGAAATAAAGGAGGATGGATATCTTGTACCACCGGTTCTCCCTCCGATATCCGACATGCCATTTCGTCGGTGAAAAAGAACAGCACCAAGTCAGGAAAGGAGAAGATCAGAACACCTGAAGAACCATCTGCAAATCCTCGTAACCACACTGGCTCGGCTCATCACGCGTTACATGTCCGAATGCAAGGTCTCTAGTCAGTGGAAGACCAGCAAAACCGTTTTTCAAGAAGGGTGAACTCTACAATATCGACAGCTATCGCCCAATCTGCTTGCTGTCTATCCTCCGCAAACTTTGCACTCGATTCATCCTAAACAGGATGGGCAGAACACTGGTCGAATGACAGCCATGTGAGCAAGCAGAGTTTCGAGAAGGATTAAGTACGATGGACCAGATTCACACGACAAAAAGACCTCTCTGTCTCACTTTCATTGAGTCAGTCGACGATCAACGGAACGAAGGATGAAGCAGGTGATCGATTTTGCATCGTTTAGCTTAAAATTGCCCTTAAGAGGGAAATTCGTTGTTTACTGATATGAAACTCGTAATGCGTCAGTACTTTTAGAAGAACGAAATCAAGCTTCTCCATGTAACCAGGAACAGTGTTTAGCAACTCTCCAAGAAAACACGAGAAGGTTTATTTATACATTTTCTCTATCATTTCACATTAATTGCTATTAGTTTACCATGAACACCGATCGCAATTATTTTCAGTATAAAATTGTTCTGTTGTTTTAACTTAGACGTTAAACGTGGAATGTGTCGAATTTTGCTCTCATAACGCTTATATATGAATTGGATGCACAAACGGACGACTCATAATTGACCGTCTAAATTATTTTGAAAATCACAGAGTTTTTTATCATGTGTCTTTATTGTGCGATGTTTGTTGTTGTCAAGTTGTTTTTTGTTGTTCTGTTTGATCTAGGGGATTTATACGCAGTTCGTTTTCAAGTGTCTTTTTGTAAACAAGTCTATTCCTAGGAAATAAATGCTTTGGTCTATCATAATATTCTAGCTGTTTAGATGATGAATTCATTAAACATTTCAGTAAGATGACTCAGCAGGTTCAAGCTTAGGAATAGTGTCTACGGTTGATTTTTCGTATATGTTTTTTCTGTGACGTCGGAAAAAAAAACATATTTGGATACTTGAAAGATTCGTCCTTACGAATTTTGTGGACCACATCACGTTCTCCCCTTCCTTTTTTTGCTTTGAATTTGTGGCCATGGTGGTGGTTTGATACCATAATGGATGTAGGTGCGAGTATCATTTCGTGTTTTATGAAACAACAGCAGTTGCAAGTATAACTGTTTGACTTTAGTGAGGAATACGTCCGCCCAACGTGTAGGTGGCCGTCTTAGGGACGTATGCATATTCATGGGGTCCACTCTACAGTTCCTTTTGTCCATCTGTCTATTCCTTTTGTATGACCTCCCATCTATGTTTCGCTGTCGACATGTGTTTGCCTGGTTCTCAAAGATGAAATAAATTTCGAGCATCAAAGCCTCGTATTCCGGCTAGATGTTGTGTGTGCAGGCTATATTTGAGCATACGTCGCTCAGACGTTCTATGAGCAGTACGCAGCATTCCTGATGTGGTAGAAGTATCAGCCCATGTCCCTGCTCCGTAACAGAACGTTTTGGACTGCTGAATCGAAGATGTGCGAACCGATTTTCCGGTCCTTTAGTTGATCATCGGCTTTCAGAAGCTGAAATGCGGACCAAGCTGCCTTCCTGCTTCTGTTTAATTCGATCGCCTAAGATATAATACGTACGAGGTGAACTCCGCAATCTGAGAACTATCCAGTTCGATTTCTTCCTTCTCACCATGTTCTTCATGCGTCTTCGTTTTATTTATGCGCAGTTTAATCCTTTTTCCCGCTTCGTTCAGTTCATTGGCCATCGTCTCTGCTTCACTGATACACCTCGAAAAGATGGCGATATCATGAGTGAAACGAAGATATGATAGGAATTTATCACTAATGTGTATTCCTTTCGCGTCCTAATCGAATGACTTCATTACCCTCTGCAATGCGGTAGTAAACAATACGGTACCAGTCTGTTAGAGCTTTCATGTAGGACAGGTCCACTCTTTGGTCGACGAGCCCTGGTGCGATCACATCCGTTTCGACCACGTTAAATGACTTTTCACACTCAACAAAAGTCAGCACCAAGGGCAATTCGTATCCCCGACAAACTTCTGATGCTGGACGCGGATTAGGTGGTGTCCATTCAGCAAAACTTCTACCGAAATCCTGCTTGTTCAACTGGTTGTGCCTAATCCAGTTCCATTAATATGGGCGACAGGATGATCTTCGTTAAGATCTTATAGAATACACTCAACGAGCATATCGGACGGTAGTCACGGATACCCCTTCACCTTTCCTTGGTAGGATAACCATGCGCAAACCCTCCACTGGTCACGGATTTTTTTCTTTTAAAGGTAGGCAGTCATGTGGTTTGCGAGAAGTGCATGTAAATTGTGGTTTTCAGCTCGAAGGAAGTCGTCGGTGTTATTATCCGGTCCTGGAGCTGCGCCTCTGTTGATGCCTTCCACCGCTACTCGAACCTCAGGAAATCCAGGTTGTTTTTCTCCAGTGGGGATTTCAGGGTTTGAGACGGGGATTGTTGGAGGGAAAAGAATGGTGCAGAATTGGTGTAGAATTCTTCTTTTATCATTTTTATTTTTTCAGGCATTTTTAGGCGTTTTTTCACACTGGTTGCTTTTTATGCTGCTTCGCCCAATTTCTTCTAAATGTTGTGATGTAGGCCATCGTACAAAGGTCTTCTGGTACTTATTACTAAGCGTATTAAGCGTATTGCAGTAAGATTATGCTTTAGGTCCCTTCTCTTTTCAAGCAACTCCTTTGTGGCTATGGAGACACGATCTAATCTTCTTGCTTGAGGAACTGTCGCGAATTCGATGCAACTTTTAAGTCCTTTGACAAACAGTTCGTAGTCTCCAGTCGATTCTTCTTTAATATGTCGATCATATTTGGATACAATTCCGTTCAGCATGTTCTCATCATATACAGCTAGACTTCTCTTAGTCGATGTGAATTCTTTTGCAGTTTCCGACTTAATCGAATCTTCGTGCGAAGAAGGAACTGATCGGAACCAAACAGAATGGTGAGGCCACCGATGTGTGAAATAGGCTCCATCTTCGTTTTGTGAGAATATGGTCATTGTCCGCGTGAGTCGTGTCGTCATGAGATTCTCATGTCCAGCGGCAGTTTTTTTTCTAAAAAAAAAACGAGTTTCTATAGAAGATGTACTGCAGCCAGAAGTCTTGCAAGGCTGTTCACGTCCCCACTTCCTTCTCCTAATTCAGAATTTTCGATCCTATATTCGTTCTCTTTGGCCCTTTCCTGTTCTGAAGTTGAAGTTTTCGGCGAGAAATTTATAATGCAAACTATTATTGTGGGTGATTTTCTCCAGCTACTAATACAACGCGTCTAATTCGTACTGCATCGGTCGGTGAGTAACAATCGGTGACAGTGTTCTTCTTATGACGCGTCAGTTGAAGACGGAGAACGGCTATGCTAGGAGTAAGGATCTCGGACGAGTCAACGAAATAGACAAGGGACGGATGGACGAGAATGTCTCCGCCACCAACATCTCGTAACAGAACCATATTTTGGTCTTCTTGCTTTTTGTTTTTTGTGCAGCGAGTACATGGAATTTGATTTGATATGCGCTTTCAGGAGGAGCGTGAAGATCTACGTCTGAGGAAAGTGCTCTGTGTTGTACGCGCAGACTATGAAACAGTCTCCACGGCGTTTGGTGTATGTGTCGTTCAGGTACGGTTCCAGAGGCCTCCAACGCAACTCGAGATTTTGTGGCTTCTCACCGGTCGTCTCACCACCAGACGTCACACACGGGACCACCTATTGTGTGGAATACTGAGGTTGGACTACTTCTAGTCGGACAATCTGATCTACCCTCCTAGGAAGAAATTTCCTTTAAAAATAGATTGTCCTTGGTCTACTGATTAGGATTTGAAAAAGTCTATGGACCAAACTGAGTTATTCTTGGAAATGGTGAGGTGACTGAAGACGAATTGGTGATATACCTAGGTAATATCAGATAGGACGACTACTTAGACGCAACAGGATTAACTAGTCCTTAGCTCTATTTATACTGGAGAATTAGATGAATTGAGAATACTTGATACTTGATACTTGAATGGCCCGTCCTCACTGGTTGTGTGGGTCCCAGCATAATCTCCATTTTTCGGAAATTTGCTGTTTAAGCCATTATGGTTCCCTGGAGTCCCAAGGTCAGCCTGGCCAAAGTCTGCCCCAGGTCTTCACCACCAAGGGCAGTCGCAGCCCTTGTGGATCAGAGGGACATTTACCACCATGCGACTTTGATACCAGGGCGGTGGTGGATCCTGGTATTGGTTTACTCTTAGCTAGGTTTCCTGATGGAAACGCCGGACTCAGCTTAGGAGACCCCGCCAGGGCATGAATCCCCAGCTGCACATGGCAGTCCGACACCCAGGAACACCTCCCGGCCACGATGAGGGGCTAAACCGTTGGGAAGTGAATTGAGAATATGAGAATATGCGCAATATTTCGCTAATTTCTTGATTAGCACACACCAGCTTATCATATAGCATTTCTTCACAACAACACAACTGACGTCTGGGCGCATATCACCTTCTTGAGAACGTGGAAATATCAAGTTAACTGCAGCCTAATCAGCCAAACATTTCCACAGCACCAACAGAAATGCTACGATACCTAGATTTCAATCGCGTTGGAAAGAAAACAGCTTCTTTACGCATATATCCCATTCTACCCTGCCTTTCATGTCTGGTGAAACAAGCAGTTGTAAAAAGTTGCTTGAAAAAGAACAGTCTAGAGAATTCGGTAGCAGTGATTTAAATATCACTGTGTACTTTAAGACGTCGGCTAGTTCGTAACTGCCTGTATGACCGCCTACGTATAATGCCAAATTGCATAATTTGCCTTGAAGGTGGAGATGGCGGTTGTATGAGTTCGGTTAAGGTGTACTTAAGCTCTCGTAGAGCATGTGGGACGAATACGTTAGCGAAACGGGTAGACCGCTCTGCGCCCGCCTACAACACCTAGGCGCGTAGGACATAGCGACGTAACGGAGAAGTGTTTGAAGTAGAAATGTCCATCCTCGCGCAATAATCTAACACATCAACACGTAAAACCTCGAATCATTCAGAATGAAGTCCAGAGATCCAAAAATGAACCGCCAAGAGGATTACCTCGTTATCACGCATTACTCACACAACATCCCAGATTGATATTTCAAACGTGGGAGAGGCTCGTTTCGCATCTAAATGAGCTCTATACGGTTCGTTTTCTCCTAGAAAGCGATTGATCGGTGAAGAAGCTGTTTTGTTTCTAACGCGTTTGAAATCTAGGTGTCGTAGTTTTTCCGTTGAGGTTGTGGAGGTACTCTGCTGAAAAGGTGGCAGTCAAACATAACCTGTCCAGGCTCTGAATGGAGCGGAATCCGCCTAAACTTTAGCTTCTTTTGATAAATAGTATGCTAGCAACCTCGTGTGTGCTTCTGAAGAAAATGGCGAATTATGTATCAGTACCAGAGTTACTAGAATATCGTCGGTTGGGCGAATTACTGCGAGGTGTACGCAATGTTACGGATTCTGCGGACATTCAGCCAACTTGGAATAGTGTCGATAGAGCACATCCAGTGTTTCGTTCAGAAGCAAAAGTCTCTACGAATAAGTAATCGTTAGAATTTACGTGGTGTGTCGTGCTACTTGCACGTCCATATCGAAATCATCAGGTTGCGCACCTAGGATCGATAAGCAGCGACGGCACGGCCGCTGACGTAAAGCATTAATTTGTCGTTATTCTATAGTTATTCGTTTAGTGATAAACTGTTTAGAGTAAGCTTAAAGCTAAGATTTCAGGTTCTAGTTAACTGAAACCTATTCACTAATGAACTTTTCCCTTTCATCGTAATTCACGTGCAGTGGCGGGGTGTTTCGTTCTCGTCAATCCATGCACTTGCGAAATGCACTTCTTCATCGTTTTTCGTCCTTTTTCTTCTTTCCTTTTCATGTTCTATCGTTTCGTCTATGTCGAGGTGTATTAGACTAGAAGAAAAAGTTTCTCTTCGTTTTCAGCTGTTTTTTGTCCGAGTTTTACTGTTGGCTGCTCGAATACTCCAATTCCTTCAGAGCGTTGACAGAAAATATCGTTCTGCCTAAAAGATTCACTCAAACTACAAGTTCATCTCGATTTTGTTGTTGATGGAGTGGAGGATTATTGCTTTGCTGCGTCGATTTCTAGTTTTCAGGATTGCACTTCCGCTTGATTCCATAGCTGAGCATCATCGTGGAATTCTCCAATAATGTCGGGCTTATTTCGTGGTGCTCTAAATCTGATACAAGGCCAAAGCACATGGACCACTGCTCATCCGTTAGTGGGAAACTATATAGAGGTCGGATCAATGCGTTTACGAGTGGATAGTGTAATTGCTGAAGGTATTTGAGACATTTCGATCCTTCTTACTTATTTCTTCCTTCCTTTCTTTTTTTTTTGAACCGTTCCTATCTGGTCAAGCTGCATCTCATTCAGGTGGATTTGCGACTGTGTTTGCTGCACACGATAACACTAACAGATACTATGCATTGAAAAGGCAATTTGCAAGGGACAAAGAGTCGATGGATCTTCTTCTAAACGAGATTCGAATTCTTAAAGAGGTCTGAGGCCTTTCCATTATTTCGCATTTCTCGTACTTGTTTAGAATTTCTCGCTATTAATCATATTGTTGAGTGTCTAGCTCTCTGGACATCCATCACTTGTGGAGTTTGTCGCAGCTGCCCAAAAGCGATCACAACCAGACGGTTATGAATTTCTTATTCTGACGGAGCTGTGTCTAGGTTCGTTTTTTCGGTTTCTTTGGTCTGAGAGGGAACTGTAGCAGTACTCAATTGAGTGCTTACTTCTCATTTGTGTATCCCTTGAGGTGCTTTTCCTGACGATTATCGATTAGATTGCAGGCGGTTCGGTGGCGGATCTAATGAGAAACACCCGTTTAACGACCGATCAATGTATAAAGATTTTTCATTCGGCTACATTGGCTACACGTCATATGCATGAGCGAACGATACCCATAACACATCGAGACATTAAAGTAAGTAATATCAGATCTACCAAGGAGACCAAAATTAGCCCTTTTTCAACTTTTGTTAAAAAATATCACCTTTGGGTTCGTTCCGGTAGTATTGTTTGCGATTATAATGGTGTAGAAAGGTTATCTTAAACCTCTGAAGGTTTTTAAATGTTTTTAGTCTTCAGGTGGAGAACCTATTATTTACCGTAGACGGCTATGCGAAATTGTGTGACTTTGGAAGTGCTACTACACAGATTTTCTGTCCGAATGAAGCGTGGAGTGCGGCTAAACGAGCGCACTTAGAAGAGGAGGTTTCATTCTTTCGTAGTTAACATACTATCTCAAGACAATGTAGTACTTTTTTTTACTGCCTATTCTTTTTTAACGGCAGGATACTATGTGAAGTATAACCGTAATAATGCTGAGACTTTTGCAAAACTCCGGACCGGTAGTGTCTGCAGTGAGAATCGAACTCGAAATTACCCTTTCCGGAGGCTAACGCGTTCACCACCACACTTTGCGGTCCCTCAGCTTAACTGGTTTCAATGCCTATTTGTGATCCACAGACCAATGCCGCTGACGGGTGATTGCTGATGGCAAAGAGGTGTGGTGGTGAACGTGCTGCTCCCCGGAAAGGACAATAACGCGTTGGTACCCCAACCCAGATATTTGTGGTCCGGAGTTTTGCAAATATCTCAGCATCATTGAAGTTATATTTCGCAATATATCCTGCCGTTAAAAAGGGTAGGCAGCAAATAATATGTTGAAATTATTTCAACATTATTGTGGTTGTATTTCAAGAGACACTTCTAACGAGAACTTATATATGTATGTGACGATCAGAAGTACTTGATTTCGATGTAGTAGTGCTTAGATTTTATTCAACTTATTGTTAGGGTGTGTATATTATTTATTTGCCTGCAGTAAAATTTGCTGCTTATTGATGAAAAGATCAGCCGACTCAGTTGAATTACGCACCTTACCTAGGCAGTTTCATTTGCTCTTGATAGATTAATTTTTTAATGAGGAGTAATGAAGGAACCAAGAAATATATGGTTTTAAAAAAACCATGTTTTAGATGCAACGGAGTACTACCCCAATGTATCGTTCACCTGAAATTCTTGACACCTACCAGAATTTCGCCGTTGGTCCTCAGCAGGATATATGGGTAGGTTAATTTTGGCTTAGCAATTCAAATAAGCATTTGAGAAACACACGAATTTTAGGCGTTAGGATGTGTGCTGTACTATATGTGCTATCGTGTGCATCCTTTTCAAGATTCAGCAAAATTGCGGATACTCAATGTTGCTTATTCCATACCGTCTGGATTTGACGAGTTCGAAGATGTAGTTCCTGTGATACGTGAGTGACGCTGAATGCTTTGATGTATTCATTACGTGCTTCCTTTTGACATTCAGACAGACCCAGTTTCAAAGCGCAAGTTCTGTTTCACGAGTGGAATTTGCGTATCTATTCTAGAATCATGTCTACAACTGAATCCAGTGAATCGTCCTGTCGCTGGAGATCTTGTTGAGACAACATCGGCGTTAGCTGTTGCATTGGATGTTAATCTTAAAGAGCGCATCATTGTTCATGGCGGTGTTGTTGGAAGACCACCGGTATTTTATCCGTGTTATTTATTCATTCTGTCCTCTCCACTTCATTTCTTCAAGGTTTCTGTGTTTTAATGGAAACATTTCAGGGACAAAAGCCAGCAGTCGGCGGCGTATCAAGTGCTCCTCCGCCTCGTCCACCTCCTCCGCGTAGTTCGGTGATAACAGAGGTAAGAAACTTATTTCGGTCTTTATTGTTGCTTCGGTCGACATATGCTGAAGTGCTTGTCTTTTTTTCTTTAAAGGACGTTACGGAACAAGCTTCTGCTATGTTTGGCGCTATTAAAGGCCAAGGGTTGTCGTTACTTAAAAATCTCAAGGATAAGTCTACTGCGGTGGTTCAGAAAGTTCAGGTTGTTTTTCGCTCTGCTTGCGGACTATAAATCGCATATTGTTTTCTTGATAAGTGATTTGTCCCAGTCAAAACTAGTCTTCCAAGAAGTCACATGGGTTACTTCTCGATTATGTATGGTTCCTCACGGAAGAAATACACACGACGAAAGTGACGAGATAGAATGGAATGAGCCGTTATTATCTTCAAATCGACCATATGTTGTCTTCAACATGACGTCAAAGTTAGTCCTATTTTTCCACGATTATTCATTGATCTTCGGGTTTTCTCCAAGTATTTCTTTGATTTTTTAGGCGTCTTATTGCCAACTGCTCAATTAAACCTATCACTTGCCAACTGCCTTCAGTGCATCCCCAGGTGCCTCCACCAGTTGAAAATATTTTATTGGTACGTTGTCATTGCATAGGTTATTTGGTATGAAAAGTCTTCCTTTTCTGATGAAATACTTAAGATTCTTTGACTTTAGTTTAAAATCCTGCTTAGCCAACCGTTGTCATAAACGTTGAAACCATCGCTTTTCTGGTGGTATGTTTGGGCATTTCATCCACATGAAAGTTTAGTGTCCTGGATTCGGTGAAGTCGTTAAAAGCCTTTTTGACTAACTCTTGATAGCCCATGTTTTCTTTTGCTTTTTTCTAAAAGGAGTGTCCTGGCTTTTCGCATATTCGTGACTATTCCAACTTTTTGATAGTTGGTAAAGTGTCATCAATAGCTGAATAACTTGGAAAATTTTAGATGTCCAAAACTTAAATTGCCAAAAAATTGGAGGTAAAATTTGAATTTTTAAAATTTAGCGAGAGCATCAGAATATCGAACATCAACAGTACACTGGAGCAAAATTTTATGTGTTAGTGGACAAAATCTACCTTGATTAATCGCTTCGTTGTTCAGTATGCGAGTCTTGGAGAAAAATAGTGATCAGAAAAAGTGGTTTAGGAACTCTGAAAAGCTGCGATTTCGTCTTAGTGGCAAGAAGGCATCTTATTGTGAGAGATATATAGATTTCAATAGTTTTCATACTTCAGCGTCTTTGTCGGTGTACTTTACTCCACACGTTGCCATAAAAAGGCTAGACAGTAAATAGATGTTAAGACATCGTGATTTTTTTTTTTTTATTGAGTCAATTAACAGTCTTCTCTTTGAGCTGATATGTCCGATTTCAACTTGAAAAGGGCCACCATTTTCGTGCCACATTAAACATCCATTGAAGACCGATGTGTTGAATGGTGTGGATGACTCAGATCCCTTTTTTAAGTCCTTTGTTGGCCGCTATGTGTTCCATCCTTTATGATTCTTGGGAGCGGTCGATGTGATAAACTATGACCTCAACATTTCTGTTCAACAGTGCCAGCAACACATCTTCCACCTCTTATCGTGCTTTTTCTTCATTACCTTCTCGTAATGTTTTCGACATTATTTTTTGTTTTTACACAACCCGTCTACCACATCTCTTGTGCAGATCCCAGCACTTCTCACATTCGATTTGTTTTCTTGCATCGGTCATCCACGGAGGTTTTCCACCTTTTGCGTTTGGATTCGGCTGCTGCTTGAGGATTCTTTTCTCGTCATGAGTATCGTTAGATGCTTATCGAGCGGATTCTCCCTGGAGTCCTGAGATAGCTGGGTTGGAGCGTCCTCACTTGTATTGCAGAGAGTGAACCCTTCGCAGACAAAATAGGTACCAATTTCCCGAATCCGGAGGCTTAGCTAACCTAGAGCCAGATCGAATCACCACCGTGTTCATGATATTCGGCATCACTACCACTTCGGTCTCCGTCTTTTCTTAACCAGTTGTAATACATCGTTCCGTATTCTTAATCGCGAATGAAATCGCTTGATGACTTTCGAGGAAAACATATTTTATGTTCACGTCACAATTCGTTCAATAAAGTGATTGTTCTTCTTGCACAAAAGAATCTATAACACACTTCAAATCGATAGTTTCTCTTCAGTTTGATTAGTTTATGCGACGCCCAATTAACTTTTTTCTTAGGAATTCATCTGAGGTGTTCTGAAGTCGTTGTTTTTAACTACATTTAGTTCTACGGAAATATGTGGAACCCTCGTCGACTTGGCTCAGAAAACATCTTGAAGCAGTCATCGTCGACGTCAAGATTTCGTCCGCTGTGAATTTTGCCACCTTGATGATTCTCGTCTCCATTACGAAGGTTTTTAACATAATATTATATCGTGCAAGCGCTCCGGTTAGGTAGAAAGGAGAAAGCCTCCGTCATTATTCAATCCCTTAAGGAAGCACCTCGCATTTCATTTTATCCGTGTCATCGTAGAGTTGATTGAGTGGGTATTTGGCTTGTAGAATGACTTGCTGTAGACTACCAATCTAGCAAATCAGTGTTTTTCAACTTTCCAGGAAAGTCTTATACCAATTTGCCGACCCAATAGAGAATAGAACTCGGTATGGGGCTTGGTTATCATAGGATGTAGAGTCGAACCAGAGACAGCTGAGTGTATTTCAGGCCTCTTGGGCTGCTGCGCGCTATTTGCGCTTCCGTTAGCGATTATGAGACCCAGTTTGACGTCATTATTGAGCGTGTCGTAGGTGCTTTACGTCCAACAATGTTGTAGAAAAGCGGGCGAATTAACTTTTTCCCATTTTTCGTGGAAATATATCGTTTCTTAATTTGGTTGTTGTATCATTTCCACTTTCCCTTACATACAAAATCTGTGCATTTTGAAGATCTGCTCCTCGGTCGTCACATTCCTTCGAAGCCATCCAGCTGAAGCTGTCGTACTTTTCGGATCAGAAGGTTAGGTTTTGAACTTTTCCCCATCACAATATTGAACTTTTATTCGCTGCCTAGCATAGTTTTTGGCGGCCAAATTGTATTTCACATCTTACCCTGACGTGAAAAGTTATAACAGGCAGAAAATAAAAGGTTAACATTGTTATTTCGACTACAGCCTCGGCTTAACTGGGTTCAATGCTGCTTTGTGCTCCCCAGATCAATCCCGCTGACGGGTGATTGCTGATGGCAAAGTTAGGTAGAAAACTAGCTGAGAGAAACGCAGGGCAAGGAACACGGTGGTGCTGTGTGTAATGCGCAAGCCCTCGGAAAGGGTAATCGTGTTGTGATTTGGCCTGGGGTCCAAGTTTTGCGAATATCTCAGCATCATTGTGGTTGTTTTTCCCGTCATTTTTTCTTTCGTTATAAAAAGGATGATTGCACATAGACTGTTGCAATATTCACGAAAGGGTTTGTTTTCGTAACAAAGTTTATGTTTTAGCTCAATGTTTGGTGATCGCCGCTGCCACATTACTTTACTGTAAGTTGATTGGTGATGCGCATGATGCATGGGATTTCGTTGCAAATAAGCGTAGAACTGTCCAACGATTCTCTCCGTCACATATTCGTATGCTTGATCTCGTAAAACATCTCACGTCACTTCCCGCAGCTGTACTAGTGAGTTCAACTGTTTCTTTCTTTTCTTTTTCATGTCATTTTCTCCGTTGTCTGTATTTTATCCAATCGCAGTTGCCAGCGAACCGTGTGATTTCGCTACATTCCATTTCGTTCTCTGCTATTCCGATTTTCGCTGTTTTGCAATCTGGTGTATGGCCAGTGATTGAAATATTCCAAGGAGAGTCTTTAAAGTGGAATTCGACTCGTGCACGAAGGTAGGAGACTTTTATTTAAACTTGTTTTTTTGAGCTTATCTCTAGTGGTAAAGTTGGGTAATCCTTACAGTATATTGTATTTCAGTTCGTTCGCAGTGTCGGAGTCGTCTTTTGAAGCGGACGTCGGAGTTTTAGAACTAAAGGGTCAGGTGACACTGCTTATGTTTTACTGCAGATCGAATATACCTCAAGAAATCACCAAGGTGGATATCGAAAGATCTTTCTTATGGTGGTATTACTGAAATAATTCTGCTTAGAAACTGATGTTTTCTTTGGTGTTTCACACTAGCCTCGCTGGATCGGTAGTGAGATTCGGGCGCTCAGAGTTGGATATTAACCCTACTGAGGATAAGAAGATCCCAACCAACTTTAGGTTAGTTTAACATTCACATCGACCAATCGAAAACTCTAGCAAGGGTTTTCTCATGTTAAAAGCAACTGTTTTTGGTAACGTCTTCACATTTAGTAGTAGCATCAAGCATAAGCGTAGCATGGTTTGCGAAATTTCCAGTTAGATCATAACGTGGACTATTTTTTTTTTCGTCACTATATAGGATAATGGGGAACACTTCCTAAGAAGTTTTTAAGTTTACTTCTTTGCTTAAAAATAACAAAAATTTTCAACAACATGTTTTCTCAATTGAACAAAAGGGCAGTGGTTATCATGTACTCAATGTTAGTGCTATTTTCTCTTTCGTCTAACAGTTTCTCTTCTTCACGGTACCATTATTTTGAGTATTGTATCTTTTTCGAACTACTAGGTTCGTCTATTCTTGGAGTTCCACTGCAATAAAGCAAACTGCTTTTGAATATTTTCGATTGCTACAATTTCCACTCTAATTAAGCTACTTATGTCTAACGGTATTTAATGCCACGATTTTTTTGCTGAGATAGGTCCATCTTCATAAATCACTGAGCATTTGCAAATATTCGATTAGTCGCATTGATATAGTTGTTCCACTTATTCGCTAGGGTACTCATGTCGACTATAGTTCTCGACCTGTGAGCAAGTCTGTGCTTTTTTCTGTAAGAACGATAATGGATCATGGATTTGTGGATTATGGATTATACGGCTGTTCGCTTCATTATTTTTTTTATTGGCACAGGAGACTTTCAGTGTCAACCTGGGTCTGACCAAGCCTCTCATCCCTCTGTGGTCGGCAGATCTATGTCAAATTGTTTGGGAGATGCTCCCTCCAATCCACGAAGGTTGGTGACTGGTGAAACCACAGGAAGTCCTAATACGGCCGTTTTTGGTTTCTAGAGGGAATCTTCTCCACGAAAATTCAAGGCTTTCACTGAAGAACACATAGTCGTCAAGTGGCGAACAAATCAAATTCAAAAGCTTTCGAGGACAACGGATGCAAGGCAATGAACCGAATGAAGGAAGTGCTGCGCTCCACACAATATATGTAAAGTCTGGATGTATGGATAAAAAATCAATTTCCTCATTAATATCGTTGTCCGTGCTAACTAAAAATCATGAATTTATGTGAGCACGATAGATGTTGAACTCAGTCGGCTCTATATTTTTATGTTAAAGAGCCATAGGTGAGATGTTGTAGATATAATACTGTGTGCATGCTGTGAACGTTTGATTTCTTGTAGATTTTTCGAAAATGTCTCCTGATTGTAATGCTGGCTGTTATTTCGGGTTTTTTTTTTCATTTCCTATGCGACGACCGAAGAGCCTTATTATAATGTTGGAAACTAATGGTTGCTCATCTTGTTATTTCGAGGAAATTTAGGCGTGACTCACTTAAGAAGAAAATCAACTGGCTCAGATAAGTGGTACACCACATGAGGATTAGCAAGTTCTTGTTTATTGATGGTTCTTTTTTTGGTTTTCAGGGGTTGGTTTGAGATAATCTTGACTCTGACTTTTTAGAGAATGGGGCTCTCAGTTTCTATTTCACGTGGAAATTTACTTTTCCGAAATTTCCATTCAGTTGTGGGGCGGTTAAGTTTCAAGAAAGTGCTGAAATTCAACTTTATGTAGTTCCTAACGCATGCTCCGCATTTTATTCATTTTTCCTCTTCCTGATGTTTATATTTTTAAAATGTAAGCCTTTAGGCCTTTTTTATTAGTTTAATTTTGCTTCTGTAGCGTCTCTAATAACATTTTTTTCGTTTCTATAATGGCACTTTTTTCTTCTTCGTCATTTGAATTTGACGGCTGGTTTTCCAGCCGCCTTAATTTCCGGGTTGCGAAGTAGTACTGTAGTATTCGTTCACAATGTCGTTATTTTTTATTTCATTCCGTATCTTTTTTTAGTGGCAGGGTAATACGCGAAATATAACCACAGTAATGCTGAGATATTTGCAAAATTCTGCGGTATCTGCGGTGTGGACCGAACACGCTATTTACCTTTCCGAGGGCTGACGCGTTAGCCACCACACCATGCGAGTGCTTCGTTTCGCCTTTCTCTCACCCGTGTTATTGACCTATAGGTGCTATCAGCAATCACCCGTCAACGGGTTTGATGTGTGGAGCACAAATTTATATAGAACCCAGTTAAGCTGAAGCTGTGGTATAAATCACAGTGTCATCACTTTTTATTTCACTACCCATTCTCTTTGTAGTTTTCGTCCAATTTTTTTTCATTTTGTCGTCGCTTATGTTGCACCACCCCTATTACACTGCCCCCCAACCCCACTCATTATTTTCCCACAACGCAGGCTCACCAAACTTTCCGTTCCTCCGGACTCGGTAAATTGGTATTCAGACTTGTCTGGGAGGATAACAGCACTGGCTCGGTGCATCAGTAGGCCAGTGTAAGTCATTGTATAGACCAGATATTCATTCAATTTCCTCTAACAATGCTTAATGAAAACGAATGTATGGTGCATTCCTTAAGGATTGATCAACGTCGAGAACCTTATCCTTTATGCTTTTTATACTACACCCAGCTTTTGCTATCTTCATTTCAGCTGATTTGCGGGAGAATTTATGATGTAGGTCGTTTAATAAGGGGTTTCTTTTTTCAAATACTTGCTTCGGTTGATTGGACTGATGCATACTTCTATAGTAGTTTTCCGGAATTTCACTACCAGGTGATGTCGCTGAATTCCATAGCTTTATAAGTGATTTATTGTTATTTTGTTCGCATTTTTCCCATGAGGTCTTTTTTTATCAGGTTTCGAAGGTGGAAAAGTCATTATTTGTAAAAGTGAATGTTGCCTTTCAAATGTAATTATGACATTCTTTAAAAAAGACAAGGTTTGGATTATGACGTTAATAAATTCTGTGGACGGGCGGCGCTGCATTTGGCGTTCACTTTGTGTTGCGTTCGTTTAATCTGTTAAAGCGGGTTTTCTTCTCCTGAATCGTCTAGCTACCGGAATAAAATAGTGTTTTTTCAATTATGTGAACCAATTTCCTAGCGAATACATCGATTTCCGGAGAATTGAGGTCATTGTTTGCCTAGTGAAATGCACTAACAACCACCATATGTTGTTGTCACATTATTCAGCGCTTGGTTTGCAACGTTCTTATTGCTCTTTCTATTAATCTATGGAGAAGCGTTTCCTTTTTTCGTTTTTTTTTTTTGCAGTGTTGGGTTTATTGCTGTCGCCTATCACTATGAATTGGGATCAGAGGAAATTTGTTCCGTTTATAAGGGAATTTTCAGAAAATTCTCTATAATAGACGTTATTTTTGTGGAGTTTAGTAGATCACATAACTTGCCGTGTTCTTCTGTGGAGAGGTTTTTTGAAGCGAATGAATGAAGAAAAAAGAGAAGGTTTGTTGTGGAGACACGTAAGTGAAGTCGTTGTTTTAGTGTTAAATAGTTCAGTTGCGAAGCGAAGCAACCATATGTCTACGATTTGAGGTCATTATCATTGGGTTGTTATTTATCACCACTTTTTTCGTCTCCTTGACCAGATGTCAATCCGAACGGACGAAGATCGATAGTGAAGAAACGCGAGTTGATTCCGCTGCTAGTTTTGAGGACGTGTGCAGTTTGGCTTGTCTCACTTTTCACCTTCGCTTTCTTGCAAGTAGTCAGTTCTTTCTGAAAGCCAGTGCTGCTTATTCGACTGCACTCAATTTTGTCTGGAGTCTCCGTCCGTTATTCATTAGGCACTGGTCGCTCGTTGGCGGCCATATGGCCATATCGAGAGGATTACCTGAGAGAGCCAGTCTCGTTCTGAATGAGGTTACCCGTTTCAACGGCTATAAACGTAACTGTATGTCCACCATATACGACTGTATTCATTGCTTCCAATGAATCTTTAAACCTAATCCTACAACAATGTTGATTTTAGAGACGTCTCTTTTCAATCTTCAGTAACTTATTTACTTACTACCACTGAATGGTGAATGTGTCTTAAAAGTGGTGTGTATGAGAATTAAGACGCTGTACTAAGGGCATTGTTGTCTTTTTTTCGACCCAGTAAAACTTCAATACTTCCACTCGGCTGGAAGTCGATACATATTGCATCCGTTTCTTTTATACTTACTTGCCTTGTGCTTTGCGTTAACTTTGTGACATTTCATTGTCCAATCTATCAACAGGACCATCGAAGTTCTTAATCCATCTTTGGTGAAGAGCAGAATGCAATATGAGTTTTTACGACAAAATGAGTAGACCGCCCAAATTTCGCTGATCTGGTTGCGGTCGGTGTACTATTAACTTGTCAGTTCCCTATGAAGTCACTGTTTTATGGGTGGCATCGGGCTGTCATTCGACCGAATCGCCAGTCGTTGCATGTTCAGGATTTCAATTGCAGTAGTTTTTTTCCACTAACGTGTTCAAACATTGCAAAAACAAGTTGCTGAAAGTTGTTTAGAGTTGAGTATTTGGATAGCGTCATAGTCACGCTCAGGAGCTAACATTTCTTTGGCTCCATCTTTGTTATTGCTTGGGATTATGGAGCTAGTATGTTGACTTACACTCGTAAAACTATTATAACAACTCACATTAAGTTCAAATGCAATGGTTATATCATTCATTCGTTGAAGAAACCTTTTCATTGTAATGGTAATTCAGCTTTATTCAGTAACCTTAGCAACCGCTGAATTATCTATGTACTCACTGTGGCTATAGGGATGGGATATCCATTGGTATCAAACTGCTATCTCCAGCAGAGCTTTATTCTACACAAGCTAGAAGAAATCTTCCACATTTCCATTCGGAAGTCCGGATACGAGTACACCTCTCCCAGGAGTCGCCACAATCCTGTAACTATGTCTGTCGGCAAGACGACAAGCCTTCTTTTTCACAAGGACTACCGACTACTTTTAGCAAATCGAGAACGGTATAGTTATTGCAGCTATGAGGCTCCACGGAAACAAAGGCAAAAGGAATGTTCGGCTCAAACTTTAATGAATTGGGATATTGTGCAATTGCCTATGAGATTCGTAAACACAAGCCATCGGTAATTATTACTCATATAATCTTAGTTGCAAAATGGTTACTTATCTTTTGTAGTTACCCTGTGATAAAAGTATAAGAGGATAAAGCTCTCGGCGTTGATCATTAAGCATCGTAGAAGGTGATTAAATGCATATCTGGCCTTTACAATGACCCGTGGTGGCCTACCGATGTATCGAGCCAGGGCTGCTATCCTCCGAGACAAATCTGGCACCACTCTGCCGAACCCGCAGCGATGGAGGGCTCGGTGGGCCTGGGGGCGGGGCGAGACTTTTATGTGTTGCAGGGCGCATCCGACCGTTGCGCCACGCGCACCTTTTACCCTGTGATGTATTCGAGAACATTACCATTTCCGTATTGCTGCATTTTAATTTGATTGTCTTGGTTTTTTGGTAGTTTTTATTCGGTCATAGTGTTACTTCACTATTCTTCTAAATTTTATTTTAATTCTTATGCCAAAACAGTGTTTTGCTCAATTCACTGGGCTATTGTTTTCGATACGAACAGTTCATTCGGAACATCGTTTACGTGTCTCCATTTTTAGCTTATTTTTCTTTTATTCTTTTCGGTTTCCCACTTTATTATTTGTTGAAACATGATACTCATCCATTGATTTTCTCTGAATGAAGCGGTAACGACAAAGCAGGTTAGGTGGTCCTGAACAGGTGCGACCTTAACCTTATCGTTCGCTCTTTATTCCTGACATCCGCACTTATCACGTAAACGTTGCTCAACGCACATAAATCTGAACCCTATTTTAACTCCATTGTTATCCATTAGTTGACTTGCTGTCTATTTATCGTATAGAGGCAATTCTCATACATTTTCACTATCATTTGTAGTTTCGATATTGCAACAAAATTTCTCACTTGGAAAGTTTTTTCTTCCTTTTTTCTTTTTTGTTGTGTACTTTCTTTGTTAAAGGAATATTTCCGTGATTTGCTGAAAAGACTTTGCTTTTGCTTGACTTCCGAGATTAATCTTATCGCTATAGCTGATGTTGTACGAGGGTTAGTAGACATAACACATATGTTATGCCTTGTTTAACTACCATATAAAATTTCTGTCTTTATCATCATCTTCGTTAGATTTTCTATCGTTACGAAACATATTTCGTCCACAGATTGAACCATTTAATCAGTCGGGAGCTCACTGGTTAATGATTAGGCATTTTTTACTTCTTACAGTGCATGCATGTTAGCGGGTCGCCATCATGGCTATCAGGCCCTTGGACAAAAGCCTCATTTTCTTCAAAGGTAACTAGGGCATCTTTTACATTTAATGAGATTTATTCCAGCCATCTCTAACAAGCCTTTCTCATATTGGTTCCTTGGAATATGCAGTATATTCCTTGTTACCAAGAAAAAAGTCACGGTTTATCTTTTTCTTCTTTATTCATTTTTTTTGTTGTTTTAAACATTTATTATCAAACCACGTATTTTAGGATCGCACTAGGTCTCCGTGCTTTGGCTCAGCATGACAGTGATAGTGATGGCGCACCAAAAATCTCCGATTCGTTACTGCCTGGATCACCAGAGCTGCTCGTGATGGACTCAGAGGAGCAGAGTAGGTTGCTTTGGCGTTATTTAATAAGTTTTTTAGTGGAAAATTTCTTATTTAGAACAAATTATGGATTGGTATAACGTATCGAGTGACCCAAATGTCTCTGTAGAAAATTGTCGTTCTGGAACTTCTTCTGGCGGCTGTTGTAATGCATCCGATGCAAAATCGGGTTTTTTCGAAACACTGGATTGGTCTAAAGCTCAACAAGAAGATTTGTCCTCATCGAAATCTGCACCATCTTCTCACGAACGTCCTAAGCCGCACCAAAACGCCAATTCTGCTCCAAATTTTGGTACAACGTTAGCCCATTCTGTCCAACCAACAGTCGACGTCGGCACGTCTTGTGAGAATGGTCGTCGATTACAACAACTTCGCAGTGTACGTTATGTTTACCGATTTCTGTATGATTTTCTTCCTTGTGTATTGTTTTCCAAAATCTTTCGTTGTTTTTACGGTCTGTTCAGTGCAAGCGATGTCGTTTAGAAGTTCACACAAGCTCAGCTACACATGAGAATCTCGTCTAAATTGGCTTTCGATTTAATTTTCTAACTTCTGAGGAAATTAGATTAACCAGAAGTTTGCTTTATTTATACTTAGTATCAAGCTATTGTACTGCATAGCTTATCCTAAGATGTAGGAGGTGTCAGTGAATACGTTGTTGGTACAGTTTAATCCGTCCGATTCCATAATTTAGCTATCTGAGGAGAAAATCTACAAATTCAGTCCAATTTGTCATGAAGTGTTCGCGTCAAATGCTTGAGTGGCACTGTATGACTTTTATTTCTCTTCTTTGGTTTTCTATCACTATTTATCAGACCAAATTTATAGTCGTGAAAAAGCTGTTCTGCATATTGCGTGTCAGATTAGTGAGCATTAGCTGCTTTGAAAAGCTTTTGAGCTTTTCTCTGAATTTATGATGTAATAGAGCATAACGCGATCACCTATCTTTTCTTGAGATTTAGATGTCTTTGGATTTAAAATTAATCTACGGTTTCTCCAAGTTCTCTATTACTAGACAACAACTAAGCCACAAGCTTTTATGCTTTAAAGAAGTGATCCGTCAATAGAAAATTTTGTAATTGACAATCGCGTGCATGGATATTTTCATGGAAGTACTAATTTGTAGTTGAAATTTGTTAACATAATATTAAGAACGTGGATACATCTGAGGCATATGAGCGTCAAACCGGTATTCGTATTGAGCGAATTGTCGATCCATATATTGATCAGTACCATTACGACTCCGACAAAGAGACACCGATTCTCACTGCTTTGACACCTCCCCAAGCCCCAGTTAGCGAATTGAACCTTCTGGACCTTGATGACTTAGGTTAGTTGCAATAATTTGTTTACTTATTTGTTCTCAGGTAATCCTAAAAATTTCAGCCCATGTACCCGAACCTAAAGAATCGGTTCCAAAAATCGCGTATGATCCATTTTCTGACTTTCTGAAAGATACTGATCTTCGTTCATCAATACCAACAGTTCATACTGATAATCTTCTCGATGAATGGTCTGCTTCGTCTAGTGAGTTCCGATATTTTCAAAAGAGCGACTTTTTGACATCTCTTTTTGACAGGATTACATTTTTTGCGTGTTTCTATAGAAAGCACATGATGTGATTTAACTTGGTCTTTATTTTGATAACCAATATTGAAGCCTCGTGTGCTTCTCTGTTTGTATTGTCGCTGCGATCGGAATACTCAACCATATCGTTTGAAATTCCACTGACCATTCACTAACTCGAGCAATCAGCAGTAAAGTCCATGTGTCCTTATCGTGTGTTCGAGCTGCTCGGTGGACTCCGCTCACTTGAGGGCACAGAGTGCCTCACCTTTTTGGCATAAATTCCGTTATTTTTACTGTCTTTGGCTAAACGGCAGCTGGGTTGGTCAGCTTATTAATCTTTACTTTGGCTTTTCCTTTCATTCGTGAGGGGCGGAAATGTCGAACTACTCAAGTTATGAACCATTCACGGGTGAATCTCCCTGATCAACATTGCATCTTGACACCGAAGAATATTTCTCGACTGTGGTGCTGTAGGAAGTCCTAGAGGGGATGAGATCAGTATGTACCTCTTTTATATCACTTTTTGTTATACCGTTGTATTTGAATTGACTTAGAAGCGGATACGTAAACGGCAATAATAGAAGGTTGAAAGTAAATCTAGGTTGCGATTTAAAATTAAAAGTGCTTACCACATTTCGAGTTCTTCCAGACAACTTCTTGATGGTTAACATTGATCTTTTTTAGACGTGCAGCCATCTGGAAATGGATCTTCCATGCATCGAAATATCTCTGCACCAGCTTTCCAACCGGATACAACCTTCACTTTCGATCCTTTTGCTGAGTTCCTCTCTCAGAGCGCAAGTAATCCAACCAGTACCCAAGGTATTAGCACTATTTCCTAGTCGAAAAATATCTAATGGCATCCTAGAATTTTAGCGTCCGCTTCAAATAGCGGTTCAACAACACCGAAACCAGCTCGACCTAATTACAGCCGAGCTGCCTTTGAGAGTCTGAATGCCAACGCTTCAGTGAAAACAAAAGTTCCTGGTGATGCCTTTGGTGATCTCTTGTCTAGTCAGGTTGAGTTTTTATCCCATTCTTCGTCTATTTCTACTTACTGCAGTGGATAAAACTGACATAGCACACCCCAAGTTCCCATAATAGAAGTGTTCTGGCTTGCTCGATCACTTATGGAGGCACCATGCATCCAACCCCATTAAAAATTGTACAGATGATTCAAAACATAATTGTACTAAACGTTGGCTTGGCGTGACATACCAATCTATAAATTTTGTGTTTTTATTTAGCCAAACAAGTCTTGCACCAATTCTTCGATTCCGAAGTTATCAGCCTAGTTTACCTGGGGAGCGAGGTCAAAACAAACACCATGTGCAGTGCAAGATACCTCTGTTTACTGCGCTACACTTGCTTTTAAAGGTTTGCAATGGTCTTTCTTTTAGGGTTTCACTGCTTCATCAAGAAATGTTAACCGAACATTGGGTGATCTCCGAAAAGCGGAAGAAATAAAAGACATGGATCCAGTGGCAATTAAAGTTGGTTTTTTCAACGATTAAAAGTGGCTAGCTGTTTTGTACTTACGCATTCACCATGGCTGACTTCTCGGTGGTTTCGTCTTTTTCAGAACCTGGAATGGGTATATTGGCACGCAATCCTTTGAAAAAAAATACTTTCATAACATCACCAGACAACATTTAGTACACAAATTTCCATTCGCCTAGAAAAGGGCCTCTGAACACTCGAAGTTTTATGTGAAATACAACCACAGGAAAGCTGAGATAAGAGCAGAACTCGGAATCATAGCTGGGTTTCGAACTCGGGATTACCTTACCTGGCTCACGTGCTAACCACTACACAAAGCGAGGCCTGCTCTGCCTTTCTCCCAGCCTTGATTTCACCAATATTTATATTTTTCTACGGTTTCTATTAGTTTTTCTTACTTTTTTAAAATAGGTTCCTTCTGAATACTTTTTCCAAAAGTATCCGAAGTTTCATATGGAGTTTATTGTTCGAGTCTTGTTGTCTAAGAATGCTTGAGGAAATGGTCGTAATGGTAATTTCCCCACTTCCTGTTGTTCATTCCCACTCAGAGTTCCAAGTCTAAGATCCTACGCAAAGTTACCTTAGAAGTGCTTTGAGCTGGTGAGAAACATGGGCTAAATTCTACTAGCTAGCGAGCGCCGTCATGGAGAGTCATACCTCTTCATAAGGTGAGCCGTGGTTATTCTCCCACGAGAAATTAGATTTTGTTTTCAGATCAACAACTGGGTAGGTGGGAAAGAACGTAACATTCGTGCTCTTCTTGGGTCTCTTAACGATGTTCTTTGGGAAGGTGCAGAGTTGTGGAATCAACCCAAAATGGGCGATTTACTGAGTGCTTCACAGGTGAGTATTTTGTTGAGACAAGTGAGAAAAGTCACATTCAGAATTTGAAAGTCGTATTTTTTACTTAAATAGCTTTATTTTTTCGTTTTTTACTTACTAGTTGTTTTTTCATCAGATTTCACCTGCCTTTTTTACTTCATTTCTATGACTATTGCTTTTCTCTCACCTCATAAATTCCTTTTTCTTTTACTTCTTTCGCTTTTTAGTGAATCAGTAGTATAAAGACGTTCATACTTAGTATAGTACTAAAAATAACTGAAAATTATGAAAATTCTAGGTAAAACGGTGTTACTACAAGGCGTGTTTATTAGTACATCCGGACAAGCAGGTCGGTACTCCGCACGAGAAGTTGGCTCGAGCGATTTTTACCGAATTGAACGATGCGTGGAACGCTTTTGAACAGGGTGGTGGTCAACTACTATAGAAGTTCGCTTTCAGTCGTAAAGTTAGTATTCTCTCAGAGTGACATGTTGACTTTATTAGAACCAAAACGATCTCTTAATGTTCGTCACATGTCGCATATAATTCGTACGTTTTTTTCTTTTTAGCTATCGGGTTTTTACTTATTCGCATTGGAGATTTAAGCCTGTGATTGATTTCATTATATTCCGGTTGACTGAAACCCTTTCTGTTTTCCATTTGTCCTTTGTATTTTCCATTTTTCTTTTTGTATTATGTTTTATTTGGAATTGCTCTTAACGGGTGTGTGTTTCGCCCTTAATAATTATTAAAAATGTAAATTTATGTACCAGGTTTTAATGAAGTTTTGATGACGACTCATTTTTATACACGATTAAGGGAAGTAGTTCAGAGGTCAGTTTGGCCAAAGTCTGCTTCAGACCGTCACCATCACAGGCAGTCGCCGCACTTGTGGATCAGAGGGAGATTTGTCACCGTGCAACTAGTTTGATGTCGGGACGGTGTTCGTTCCTGTATTGGTTTACTCTTAGCTAGGTTTCCTGCTCGAAAAGCCGGACTCCTCAGCTGGTGAGAGCCTGCCGGGGAGATGAATCACCCCACTATACATCGCAGCCTGACATCCAGGAACACCTAGGTAGGATGAGGCAGTGAACCGTTGGGAGGTCTTTCATGTAACTGATCTATTAATCCAATAATAATTATTGTTTATTAGTATTCCGTCCTATTTTGGAAAAGGTCGTAAAACTAGTTTTGGAGGCGTTAGTGTTTAAGGCAGCTTTGACATCAGCTCGTTACGAGAAAGATTTTCCGCACACGGATTTTTCCAAATGCTTGAAGAAGTGGTAGTCGGTGTGCGATAGGTCGGGAAAGAATGGTGGATGAGGTAGCTTAGCTCTTTCATTCTTTCCAGTGTCGTTAGTTGTGCTGCGTGTGGCCTCGTGTTATCGGCGAGATTTGTGCCTTCCTTTTCATTAAGGTGGTTTACAGCCGCTGAAGCTTATGGTGCATCTCGTTGAGTTGCTGGACGTACATCTCGGTCGTAATAGTTTCAGCCGAACTCGGAAAGTTTTTGTGGATCAAATCATCTGTACACCACTAAACGGTGAGCATGACTTTCTTTCGATGACGCCTCGACTCTGGGAATCGCAGTGGAGCTTCGTAGCGATCCAACCACTGAGCCACTTGTCGCCTCTTGTCTTAGAAGATCCATATCTCTTCACGCGTCACAATACGGTCGAGAAACTGGTTGTTCCTGTTACGCAGAAGAAGCGAATGAAAGCTCTAAACGGCGATTTCTTTGATTTTATCCATTTATCGGTCTTCTTTGATTTTCCAGTCCTCTGTAAATATCCCAAAACAGTTGAGATGATTGAATCGAGTTTTCCTGGATGTTCTCCAACAGTTTTGCGTTTATTTGCTTCCACTAAATCTTTAAGTTCTCCATCCTCAATAGCAGAAGGAGGTTGCGATCTTCCTTATCTTCAAGCTAGAATTCGTCATGATGAAATTTCCAAAACAAGGTTGCATTGTACGTTTATTAATAATTCCTTGGTCCGTATCTCATTAATGTTTCGAGGAGCTACATTATATCCTAGTTTGAGTTTGAGTTGGTTTAGTTTCTTAAGAGCAAATTTGTTCAAATGGTTGTCTTGACCTCTCAATTCCTTACGTATAAATTTTACGAAAAATGCGACTTATGTTTTAATTTAATCGTTCATAGCGTGAGTGCGAAAAGTTGGTTTCGCGTTGTTATGCGATGGTACAGCATTCGAAAATAAAATAGTTGATTAAACATAAACATGTGAAATCAAGCTAGAAATCTTGCGTTATTTTCCGAGTTAAGAGGTACTCTGAATACACATATGGTCTTTGGTTCGATCCTACGGCTCAGTTTTCCCAAGCTCTTGATTCATCCAAGGTTGGCAAGTGGGTACCACACTTCTCTCACTTGTCTGAAACGACAAAAACACTTCTGGCTTTGCATCATCATTGAACGATAAACTTGTTTCTTATTCGTACTATGATATTTGAATTTGGTTTAAATATAGTGTAAGAATCAAATGATAGGGCGACTGATCGAAAGAATCGTCTCAGAAACAAAATCACCTTCAGGTCTACATCGTGGTAAAGACTCTAGGACGACCTAGCATTGTTAAGTCAGGACACTATAAAAAGCGAATTGCCCAACGAGACATCGGCCAGTCTCAGTACTCTGCAGACTGAATGCTTTTTTCTATGATATCGGGTGGTGAGACAACCAGTGAGAGGCCACGGAATCTCATGTTTGTTGGTAGGACATCACTGAAATCGGATCTGACGAACATGAGCACTGCAGACCATGTAGTCTGTTCCTTCCTCTACATCTTTAATACCAGAACGCTCTCCTCCGACACCGATCTACACGCTCTTCTTGCAACTACGGATCACATTATATTCCATATGATCGAGCGAAAAGAAACGAAGAGTAAGGAGATCGACATGCGCTCTTTAAATTACGAGAGCGTTCTCGTCCGCGTAGAAATGGTCCCGTCATGAATTATTAGCGACGCAAACTTTTTCGTCCAACTGCCCATCACCCGTGTTGGCGTTTCGTACGAGATCCCTCCCCTTCCTTTGGTCGTCCTCCGTTTTCAACCGACGCATCATAAGAAAATCACTATGATCAATTATTACCCCCCGATCGTTGCTGCCGATGAGTGCAATCTACATGCGTTCCACTACCAACTGAAAGAAGTTATCGGCACTGATAAGCGCTTTTATAAATTTGCGGCCAGAAATTTAATGCTAGAGAAAGAATGGCCAACGTGAACGAATACAAGTTCAGAAAATCTGTATTAGGAGAAAAAATGGGAAGACAAACCGTCTTGCAAGACTTCTGCCCACAGGACCCCTCGTCCGTGGAAATTCATCCTTCCAGAAGAAGGAACTATCGACTACATCATTAGAAACAAAAGATAGTGCTTGCTTCATAGACACGTGGTCCCATCATATTGTGCAGGAGCTTGTCCTTCATTCGAAGATTCGATTCAACTGTAAGCTGGAAAGGAACTCTTGTCGTCGTCCGAGAAGAACAACGCAAGTAGTGTATGACAAGAGTATTCTCAATGAAATGGGCTCTTCATGTGGCCTACAAATAGAGAAAGACCCGACCGAGGACTGAGAGTTGCTTGCTGAAGGACTTAGAAGTTGTGCCGAATTCACGTCATTCCCTTAAGCAAGGAGATTAGATCACATCTTCATTACCACTAAGGAGCTGCTCGAGAAAGTAGGAAAGAAAGGTTTGATCCTGCGGCAGTGGACCTAAAAGACTGATAATGAGTGCCAGCTGTAGATGATCGTTGTAGGATTTGGATTAGTGCAGACGAGAAGAATTATTCGATGCACCTTAGAAACGATCTAGTCTGAAGAAATATCTTCAAGATCTGTGCCAGTGTAATGTTTCGTTGTCAACCTTAATCAGCAAAGATGGAATCACTACAACCAATCCTACGGGTTTAATAATGGAGACGTTCCTCACCAACCTTTCCCATTTCCCTGCCTCCTCCAGGATCTTAGCTTCTCATTGTATAGAAACTAAGCAGGATTCTTCCTGGAGGTTCCAAATGCCATGGAAAATATGATGAAAAGCGCAGCTTTACGATGCGTTTTACCGTCGTGTTTATAAGAGCTGGATGCCGCGATCTATATGTACTTCTTGCAACTCATACTACTTATTTGCAGAAAGAACAAATCTCCGCCCACTGAAGCACGTCGCGCACTCTTATGCCGCCCAAAAGGTGAACGAAGGCATCTTTGCATCTATCGTCCGCTATGCTTGTTGAGTGTACTCCATAAGTTATTCACGGATATTATCCTCCCGGGCAAACCAAGAACTTTGGATTAGGTACCACCGATTGATCGAGCGATCCAATAGTCATTTCGACTTTCTGTTATGCAGTTGGGGTGGGCGAATGCTTCAAATACGTCAAGATTTCTGTACACTGCTCATAGAGCGCTTGCGCTATGTTTTCTGAAATATAACCGGCACGCAAAAAATCTAGTTGGAAAGCGAAGCTCAGAGCTTCGAAATCTATTCCATCTTCGCAGTCGAAGAGACTGCAAACCATTGGTGAAATATAGTTGGGGCAACTGTTGAATGGACTCCACGAAGATGGAAGCGTACTCTGGAACGCCCATCTTCATCATAGACAGAAGGATTTGTTACTAAAATCATCCAGCTGTACTCGCAGATGCAAATGTTTCGTAGATTTCCGAATGAGCCCTCCACACGTCACTATAGTCAAAGCAGACTGCTAACATGGTCAATCACTTAACGAGAACCAATCAAGGATCTGCTGAGGTCCGCACAACTCATGAAATCGTGTCGTCCAACTATATAAGTTAGTAAGCAAGCATTAATTTTCGAACGAAATAATAGTCAGGGTCTTGTTAAGCAGTGGTTAGAGTTGTCATATAGTAGACATATGATCATTGATTCGATAGTATGCCTCGGGCTTGCCAAGCTCTTCATTCGTTGAAGGCTCGCGAATCCATACTCAGCGTATCTGCAACAACAAAATACCCTAAAAGTAGAAGTACATCGACAGACCATTGGAACTCGTTGTATCAGCAAGATATGTACTCAATCGTCTCTTCGTTACTCAGCAAAGTTGTTCACATGGTGCATTCCGCATACCATTCCTCGACGCCGACTACCTGAATTCTTATTTTGTGTGTAACTAAATTCATATTCAGCGCACGTTTACCTCCTTACAAGAACAACATTTGCAAACATAAAACATAAACAACAACTACGATTGCTGAAAAATAAAACGAGTTGATTACATATTATTCTTCAGAAGTTATGTGCTTGATGGTAAGCCACTTTAATTCGTGGAGATGCGTGTGACCTCATTGCGTAGACTAGTTGCGGTATCTTTTGATAACGTCTCGTATATCTCTCCGTAGGACAATTTTTTCACGAACTTTCTTTTTCTTGACACCATCCCGTGTCTGGATATGGTGCACTGCGTGTTGTAGGCGCTTATCACTTCGTGCCGGCTTCACTCTACTATTTAGTTTCGTGTTCTCTTCGTTGATGATCACGCGCACCTATAAATTGAGAAATCCATCTCTATATAGCTATTAATCCTTCCCTAGCAGTATCTTTTCGTGATTTTTTTTTCGCAAATTTTGACATTGACTACAGTTGTTTGCCTCTCTTGCACGCTGAGAACCAGATCAGAACAGCACACCTTTAGTATTTTGCTTATGTGGAAGGAAGGAAGTTGTGGCTGCTAAGCAGTGAAGCTCATCTGGCTCATCGAGTAGCTCTCGAAGTTTAATCTCTATTTATAACTGAATAAATGCTTTAAATAATGATGAGTGTTAATATTTCGAAACCGACTTTCTCTAAACCTCGGTGTGACTAATCAATATGTATTCTTTCTTGATAAGCTTGCACGAGGTTGATCGACTCGGATCATCGGCTCTGAGGAAGACGAAGACGTCGAAACGTTAGCCGAAAATAAATATATTTATCAACCTCGTGCAAGCTTATCAAGAAAGAATACATAATGATGAGTGTGTTCTCTCTCGAACTATGCGTTATTATCAGAAATTGAATCCTGGTTGGCGCCATGCTTCTCGTGTTAGCAACGTTCTTCATTGTTTCGATCTTCTATGACCGTGTCGATTCAAATGCTCAAATTTCTGCAATGATCGATACTAAATACTCTAAAAAACTATCGGCAAAATGCGAATTCTCTGTGCACAAAGATGGCCCTGAAGGAGAACGTGTTACAGGTCATCGTTGTTGGTATTTTGCTAAATATTCATTTTTCTCTTGAAATGTAAAGACATTTAGATGTACGAGGCGTTTATTTAATGCGTTCATTTAATGTCTACAACTATTCATAAATAAGATGATGCTGAGATATTTGCAAAACTCCGGACAGGAGCATCATCTCAGTTGTATTTCGCATGAAACCCTGCCATTAAAAAATAAAGTAGGCAGCAAATAAAGAGGTTAAGATTGTGATTTCGACTCCAGCCTCAGCTTAACTAGGCTCGTTGCCGATTTTGGCTTCCTAGATCAGTCCCGCTGAAGGATGATTGCTGATGGCAAAAGATCAATAGAACTAGCTGAGAGACAGGCGAAACGAAGGGCCCGCATGGTCTTGTAGTGAAGGCGTTACTCCCCGGAAAGGACAATAGCACGTTCGTTCACCAGCGCAGACACCTGCTGTCCGGAGTTTTGCAAATATCTCAACATCACCTTAGCTGTATTTCACATGATACCCTGCCATTAAAAAATAAAGTAGGCAGCAAATAAAAAGGTTAAGACTATTCATAAATGATTTTACCTTGTCCTGTGAAGTAGTTAGAGATGCTGCGCAAGTGAAACATGTTCAACGTTTCGCCCTCACCCCGCAGCCAAGGCTCCATACTTTTCGAGTTGGACCGACCGAGTGTGTCAAGGAAAAGTTTCCCTCCAATTCAGAAAGACTGGCGAATGTCTTTGCAGCTGAAGGCCTTTGAACGGTCTAACACAGCTTTGAAGTTATTCAAGGGGAAATCGCGCTCTACCAGAGACAATAGCATTTATGAAGAAGACAAATTCCGAAAATGACAACCAAGCGTCAAACAAATACGATGACACTCGTGGATGGCGGATGAGAGCTAATAACAAATCGAACGGAAGAAGCGCTAGGATCCACGCAATATTTGAAGTTAAATCATATAAATAGAAAAATAAACAATATTTGTAAACACAGTTTATGTGTTACGTTAATTCAGTTGAATTTTTGTTTATTTCTGAGGAGTGTAGGCTTTTTATCGCTCATATTCAGGAACCGTTCTGGATGTTGTGTTGTACTACAGTATCAGATGTGAACCTCAAGACGGTTACTGTCTTTCTGTTATTAACTGCAAGTTTTTACTTTTTGCAGTATTAAAAAAACATGTCATTTTTTTAAGAAACCCTTTCAGGTACAATTAGCACGGATGAGCCAGGTTTCAAGCCATATCCAATGATAGATGAGAACGGATGCTCTCTGGAACCTTCACTTTACGACGACGTCACTGTTAATATTTCTTAATTCTTCGCTTTTTCCTTGGCTATACTTGGCGATTTTTTAAACAAAACTTAAGCATTAAAGGAGATCTGACGCACTACTTCTGAATAATACTGTTTGTCTTTTTAAAATTTGGTTCAAATTCATGAATAGTTGTAGATATTTTATTACAAGAAGGTCGATTTCCATTGTTATTATTATTATTATTATTATTATTATTATTACTATCGTTTCATTTAAAAATTCAAATCCGTATTGTTAACATGCTTTTGTATCGCCTGTATCATATCTTTTCCTATTGATCGCCAGGAGTACTTAGCGGACGCCAATGAAATCTCCACTTTTCATCGTCATCTCTAGTGGGTTTCGATCGCCCCAGGAACAAAAGAAATCTCACGCTTCATTCCAGAATTCCAGAAAAGAATCCTAAAAATCCTTTCAATGACCCCTCTCACACCATCATAAATAAGACGCGTCACATTTGGTGAGGCCAAACTATTTTTTGACATCTTTGCGAATGGGGCACCATCGCTAATCTGGTCAAATTTTCTATGGTGCCGTTCACTGAGAGATTAGCGCGTCCAGTATTGATAGGAGGAATACTAGAATTGTAAGCTGTTATCGATGGATTTGGTGATTATAATGGATCTAGATATCCTCTTTCCTTCCCCCAATCCAATCTCAACTTTGGTAGGCTCCGATCTGAAATTACTCAGGTGTTCTGTTGGAGCCAATCTTGATTTTGAAGTTGACGTTGATGAAATGTATCACGTAGGAATGTAAAAAGTATCATCATTCCTCCAAACCATTTTGTCGATAATTAAAATACGTTCATCTTATCATCTTCTTGCTTTAATGTCAAGCAAATGGAACTGAATTGAAAAAAATCGAAAGCGGTTGTCGAAGCCGATGTTGTTCCAAATCTTTTCAACCGTAAACGACCGATTCAGGTCATTAGTTGTTTATACGAATCGACATTCATGGTCACGCTCGTTTTGTCTAGGACAATAAATCCGCAAGCTCTTCTTCAATCGCATATTCTCAGAAACAGTTCCTTTTAGATATCACAAACTACATTTGATGGGCGGTGTCTTCTCACCCTAGCTAGTCTAGTCTAGTCAAACCGTACTTGGTTCTCTTACCTTGCACGTGTAGTCTTGAATCAAAGGTTTTCAAAGTACTGTGAATATCATTTGGGTACAAGTAGTGGCTATACTTTTTCCAGATTTAGTAGCCCAGAATGACCTCAGAATCTCAGCAGCCTTTCAGTACTCTTGTAAACCTACGGTATCGGGCGCCTTTTAGCGATAGAACAATGAGGTTTTCTGATCGAGTAGTTTTTCGGTAAATTGGAGTAGGGACTTAGGAGTCAAAAAACTCCGGCATAACAAGTGCAAGGACTCGATCTTTTTTATTCACATGTGTGTCAAAAACGTCTTGAAATTAATGATTTTGAAATGCCAAGGGAAATATGGTAATTTTGAAATCCTAAATGGAACTAAATAAGTTATTTAGCATTCAAAGTTGGTCACCTGCTCAAGGTTAAGTGTGAGGAGACTTATCAAAGAATGCTCTTTTGTTAGTGTTTTAAGATCTCTGGGACAAAATCGCTTAAGTAATTGGATTTTTTCCTTGCAGAATTAGTAGATGCTTGCATTTATTGTGTTATTTTCAGTACGCTTCGAAGTTCACGGCAGGAATTCGGAATCCGTATCCGGTACGATTCCGTTCGTCATCCGGTGCTGTAATCCTGTACTGTGTGACGACGTTGGAACCTACTACTTTGACTGGTGCATGTAGTCGACATAAATGCAACAATAATATTTTCTCTTCTCCTATGCATTCCTGATGCTTCTTATGTATTCACAGAAATAGTCCGTCTAAGACAAAAAGCATCAGCTAGTCTACCTTGTTTTTTCATAGGGATTTCTAATAACGACCAGAGTCGTATTTCTCTGTATTCATCATTATCATCATAATCATAACCTCCTTCTTCATCATTTCTTTAGACATTTCTTTAAAGTCATCAGACTGCTGTAAAATAGTGCTCACTAAGGAGTTCCTTTTGCGGGAATCTATGTGGAAAAGTTCTACCTATTTTGAATCTTGCTGGATATGTTGCTTTTCCCTCTGATACGCTGACATTGACCACCTTCTAATTCTCCATTGAATACTGCAAATAACTCACACGTTATTCACTGCTACGTGTATGAAATTCAGTTCACATGCACATGCTGAGCAATAGATACTGGCCGATGTTATACCGTAATAAGTTGAGCTTTCTCGTCATTAGTCGTTCGTTCAACTTCTCCGTTACACTCAGCTCACCCATCCGTTCGTCGCCGTCGTTCGACGCACCTTTTTCCGTCCACCTCCGATCTTTCACACACTCCGCGCTCTTCTCACTGCTGCCAATTTTCACTCTCATTGACGATCCGCTTCGCGTCATTTCGCACTTATCGTCGTCCCTATTTCTTTGAATTTTCTTCAACATCTTCGAGATGTTGTACGTTTTATCATTGTTTTATTATCGCATTAAAAACGATTCATGATCATTTTTACAAATTTCGCTGAATAAAGATGCATACCTGCATACGTCTGTGCTATTCCCTGCATATACAGTAATTGTTAAAGTGTTTTTGCTGGGAAAAAGGTAGTGTTTGTCTGGTCTTTTAACAAATATAGTGAGAAGTACGCAAAATGATGATTACGGCATGCATCGCCTTCGCTGGATTACCATGCAGAACCTGTTCTATTTTAGTTGTTGCGTCTCTTCATACTTTCACTGGATTCATGTATATACAAATACAAAGAGCATTCTTCACTAGGCAGCACAGGAAGTAGAAGCATTGGAGAGAAGAAGAAGTTTTTTGCAACACCAATTTTCTAATGATTTTAGACCAAGAATTCTTACAAGGACACACCGCTTAGGGTTATCTGTTATCAGAAATGATGTCGATGGCGATAGTGATGACAATAGCGATATTGACGACAATGAGAAATTTAATGGATATCGAATATCGAATCGAAAGCGCAGGGAAGCTAATAATTCTCACTGTGGCAATTGTTCATGTGTTCAATCTTTCGGACAATCTAGTTATGTCCGATTATTTCCACTAGAACTACTGGATTGGGACGTTCAATAGCTGGACACTGTAATATGTCGGTCGGTCGGCCATAACATCTCTATGGCATTTATTTATTCATTTATTAGATTTTTTTGTAAGATTTATACGAATTTCTACTTAGAGACATCTATAACGATTATTCGGAGAATCAAACGATGTGAATTTCGAAATTACCACAGAATAGATGGCAGTGATAAAGACGTTCGTCATTGAGAACCGAGCGCAGAGGAAATCCAGTGTAATTCACGTAATGCTATCGTCGGCTTACAAAAAACACCTGTGAATGACTGAATGTCGGCTAAAAAGTCTAACTGGCTCATTGCGATTCTAAGGCATCGTGTCTTAATATCACCATTTTTCGTTATTCTGTGCTTCTTGAACATAAGTCATTCAATCGTACAATTCATTTTGATTACTAGTCGTTCGATAATTATTCCTTTGAAGTCCAATTCTATGAGTAAGTTTTTCATTTACTTGTATGGTTAGTTGTATTCCGTTAGTTCTCTCAAAGTCGTTCAACGAATGTCTTCAGATTTGCTTATTGGTTTGTTTGTCGTGTGAGGGTTTTGTTTTTTCCACGAATGTCATCACGTGTTGGTCGATTTCGCTCTTCTTAGACAACTCTAGGAGAGTTATAAGGTCTTCACCACAACTGTTTAACGATTTTTGCGTTGGAGAGAGCTCTCTCAGAGAATCTGGTACCAATCTGATCACATCGGTGGGGTTGTGGTGCATGATTCTGTCCACATGGGCAGGGTCGAGTAAGCGATTATGTGTGCAGTGCACGGCATTTCGTACCAATACACCCTTTACACCGATAACTTATAGTCCAAATGAAGAAAGGAAATCTACTTGGAGAAATCTGATGTATATATTGGAAACTCTGCATCTCCAGACCCTTTTCGAATGGATTCCACATTCTACTTAGCAATCGCTTTTTCATAAACTCCATTCTAGCGCATACTTTTATTTTTCGACATATGGTTGCAGTAAATGTATCAATGGCATTTGTTAGTATCGCTGGCGGTGATTACCGTAATCGAAGCACACAGAGAGAAACGTCAACGTAAGTGTAGCGAAACAGGATAAGAAAAACTTTATTAGTTTGTAATATAACAATTTCTACTGCTAATGTTATTCAGTATCCATTGATGACCTGATTTCGAAAGCCCTCTCATTAGTTCGACCGATATTCGACACTTCACAACCACTGCAGTACGATGAAATGTTTAAAAAGCAGGTCGGTTTCTTTTTTTCATACTTTTTTTATTCCTATTAAGGTTTTCGAAGACTAAAAGAACTGACTCGGTGGAAGAATAACGCTGCAAATAGTCAATCACTGTACAGCGCGAACGATTCGGTCGCCTTAAATGAAAATTGTGCAACCATCTGCAGTTTGTAGTTAGCTGTTGCAATACTTCTACGAAAATAATCTGAATACTTCACGATACCTTCATGATAAACACCAAAGTTTCATGTTTCCATGGTGGGGAGCTCTAGCTCACTCGTCTTCATTTTAGACTTGAGCAGAGAATGCCGCAATTCTTTCTCTGAATGCAATTTTTTTCGAGACCTTCTTCTTGCACCAACTCTTGCATGGGCGATATGTTGTCAACGTAAGTATAATTCAGGATTTGTGCTAGCCGTAGCACGCCTTCCGCTCATTCGTTCCATCCCGATAGTAGCGTTCTTAAAGTTTATCTCATTTGTTCATGAACATATCTGCGAATATTCTACTACATTCTGTAAATTTTCCTTCCCTGCGAACATAGCTGCATGATGCAGGCTACAAAAATGTAGTAATTTTTTCCAAGAACACTCCTATCCTCTTGGAGGTCGTTCTACTCATTTTTCTTGGCTGTTTGTCCTGTGAATCCTAACAGGAATAAAGTTATCCGTCGAGATCTTTAGTTTAGTTATAGCACGATTCTGCTGATAAAGAAGTCTATGAGAGTTTCCTTTTCAAGCAGGGATGTTGGGACCTGGCGAGAGTGCGATGGTGCGGAAGCGCTGCAAAGACAACCAATATGTTATTGATTTAATCCCGTCATGAAGCAGAAGATGATCGGCATAGTCTTCTTTAAAACTGATTAATCACGGCAAAACTTGGATTGGTTTTTCTAAAGTATCTGCCTAAGAACTTTATTTGGAAAAAGAGTTGCTATTCTCAGGAGAAAATTTGGGGAAATGAGTTAGCGGCCAAGAACAGAAAATCTTGTAATAACACTCTCCCATTTTGATATAAATGCAATAAAAGTTGCTAGAGTGTTTCCTCCCTTAATTGTTTTTAGTATCACTTTTCTTGCACTGTTGAACATCCTGTTCCAGGCAACTTCTGTATCTAGTATTCTCCCGCTGTGTTGTAATTCATCCATGTTATTTTCTTTTGCTCAAGCGCGTCTTATACTTAGATCTACAGAATGTGCTTTCCAGTTCCATAATTATTAACATCTTCATGTTCTTCCGTAGAGAAATTTTTTCTTCCAACTTATCACGAACATTGTCGTTTCGTTTTTGAACAGTGGTAAGAGTTTCTCTTAGTTGTGGTTGGAGTGATTCTTAGCATGTAATAGTACGATGCCATCGAACCTAATGCTAAACTATGGCATTAGTTCGCTGTCAACTGCACTTTTGTTTGTGTCTGTGACCCTGAATTTTTTCTTCATATGTACACCACTTTAAATCGCAATGTTCTCTCTTGCGGATTATTGTTTTTGACAGAATAAGATTTTTGTTGCTAGTATAACAAGACTAGATTCTTTTGTTCTTCGACTAACTAGTAAATCAGTCACGTGTTTCTTTATCAGTAGTCATCTAAGAAAGCAAGAAGCCGTCGGCCTCGATCTTCATCTAAAGAATGCGTCATGCTTTCGACTTCATTAAACTTCGCTAGAGGTGGTTGAGTCCATATGTGGTCTAGACAATGCTTTATGTTTGCCCACCGGTCGATGAAGTCACTTCTGCTATCCCCCAGATATGTCTGGTATCAATTTTTCGACCCCTGAAGAGACGAGAGGACTTGCTTTACTCTTTAGATACGGAATCATGTATGCATTGCACACCACTTCTAACTACTGTAATATGTGCGCCCTATGTAGTCATCTATGCTCTAAAAAATCCGGAGTTTAATTCAGAAAAATGAACTGAATTGAGACCGCTCCCTTGAAATATCGCTAAGCACATATATTTCGGGATAATCGCTTTTAAATGCTGAAGTTAGACGTTAATGGCGCTGGTCATTGTTCGTTGTGTAGTACGAAAGTTCAGGATAATTCGGCGATACGAGATCTCGTGTGACAGCACAGATTTCGCAATAGATCGATGATGAATGACGAAAACTACGCTGATATCTAGGAGATGTTATCAATCTCCTCACCGCTGATAACGTCTCCCCTTAAAAATCTCATTACCACTGATAACTTCTGAGTCGGCAAACGTCATTCTTTGTGCTCTCAGATTCCTTCGAAACGACAGTGTGGAATAAAGTTCAGTGACTGAGATTTGGGTGTTGTAGACGCACAATACGACACACTCCACTATACGTCGTGATAACTTCAGTCTGAGCGTAGCACCAAATTGCGATTTCCTTTTGAGAACATTTTGCTGGATGGTTTTTGTAATTAATACAGGCATTGCAGTTTTTCCGTAAAATCATATCACTCAGTTAATCTCTTGAGAATTTTTTCATAGATTACATTTGCACAAAGATTTAAAAAATTTGGAAGCGAAGTGTTTGTGAAACACGTACGTAATTGCACTTTGTGAACAAAATTGAAAACAAAGTAGAACGGGATTAACAGAACTCACTAGCAGGGTCAGTAATGACGTCGGAATCCTATAGCCACCAACCCTCTCTCTCTCTGTTGATTTTGTTCGCGCTTCAAATACTAGGCCCAATCGAGATGGATTTATTCGCATTAGCATGACCTACTGCGATGGTGGCTTAGTAGTTCCAAGAATGGGATCCAATCAGCGATATTGGCTTCATGCGAACAGTTCCTCATTGAATTTCATAATAGGCTATTATTTATTACAACATTTAATATTGTTTAAGCCGATACCATCAACAGACGACTTACGAGATTCTATTATTCTTGGCTCACGTTCAGCAAATCCATTTGACAACATCCCACTTTGCAAAGGAAGCAACAGGTTTCTATATAAACTTATTTTTAACCTATTAATAACGAAGTTTTCATGCTTGCTATGAGGTACATTCTGTTCTCTCAATGGGTGGGATGGCGATCTTGAGAAATCCGTCAGAAGGCCACCGTCGAAGACAGGTCTTTGAAAAAAGAACTCTTAATATCATTTCCTAGCGACGGTGATTTTAGAGGTCATGTAATGGAATGAACCCTCTATTAAGCATATTCATTGTATGTGCCAACATTCTACTAAAGTAATGTCCGAAAACGCTTACAAACTATTCCAAAGAGTACCAAAATTAAGCAAGATTAAGATAGGATACTTGGTTTTTTTCCATAGAAAAAATGTTTTTTGTACAAAACTCTTTCATATAAGGTTTCTACAATGGTATCCACTTATTTCTAGAATCTCAGATCATCGCCGCGGAGACTAAATTCGTGTGCTTTGAAGGACTAATTTAAACATGCAGTCACACTACTAGAATCTCCAGTAAAAGTGTGAAAACAGTGGTTTGAAGATTAAGTTCAATGCTGCGTATTCTATTGCTACCCAATTGATCCCCTAAATGCAACTGCATCTAGTGCAATGGATTTCTTATGGAGCAAACCAGTTTAGCATGTCATTTGAATGTGGCTTGAAATTCTGAGATCGTTTTTACTATCTGAAGGTTTTCACAGAATCTGCCAATTTATTTCTTGCTCTGCGGAAAACTTCAAGAAAGACCCAACATTCGGTAATATTCAACTGGCCGCGCAAGTGTTGTCCGACAGGAAATTACGGCAAACCATCAGCAGGTTGGTTGGCTTCTTTCGGATTTCATTGTTATGATATCCAAGAATGGAATACGAATCAAACTAACTCCTGGAGGGAAATGAGACTAAATCAGACTAGTCACTTAGAAGAAGACTGTGAAAAGTGCACCTTATAATACTACTTTCTCTCTTCAATCATTTAGCTTCTTATCATTTCGGCACTGTGTCATACGCCTGAGCGAAGGGCAATAGTTCAGCTAAAGAGCAAACCAGTGCCAGGAATCACTGTCGTCCTAGGGAGAACACTATTATTATCTGGCAAGTGGTGACGGGTGGAAGTTTTGCATAGTTTTTGCGACACTAAAGGCTCCAAAAGCTTTTGGTGTTCCAGGAACTTTTAGAGTTTTTGGCAAAAAAATGCTCTAAAAAGCCCTCGGCGTTGATCATTCCCTGAGGGATGCGCCATGCACTCGACTTCAATAAGTATCGTTGGAGGTGATTGAATATCTGCATATCTGGCCTTTTCGATGACTCGCGGTGGCGTACCGATGTATTGAGCCAGTGCTGCTATACTCCCAGACAAATCTGGCACCTGGTGGGCCATGTGCGCTTGGTTCGATTCCACATATGTGCCGCAGTGGCGCCTCCAACCACTGCGCCACACGCCCCAATTTGGGACAGCAGGGAATGAAAATCTCATCTAACCAGGAAATTAGCAGGAAGATGAAAGTCATGTGTGACACAAGCAGTTCTTCTTGATTGCTGAAGAAGGGCCACTCTGTTCCCTAAGTGAATAATTGTGAGCTAATATATTGAAAATCTGTTTCGTGGAACTAAAAAGTTACTTTAGCATCACAATATCTTGATTTCGTTCATTGCCTATTTTTTTATAGCAGGGTATGATGTGAAATAGAGTCACAACGATGTTAAGATATGAGCAAAACTCGGGACCTCATCTGGGAGTCGGACTTACGATTACCCTTACTAGGGGCTCACATGCTATCCACCACACCATCCCAATCTCTTGCTTTGCATGCATTTTTCTCAGCCGCGTTCCCTTCCAGTTAGGCCATTGTGATTTCCACTACAGCGTTCGCTAAACTGGGTTCAGTGCTCCGATTTGCTGATTTGTGCTCCACAGATCATTTCCGCTGAGAGGTGATTGCTGATGGCACCATTAGGGTGGGAAATTAACTGAGAGAAAGGCAAAGCAAGGACCTCTATTGGTGTGGTGGTTTGCCGTGAGTTCCCTGTGAGCATACTCGCTTGTTCGACGCTCACCTGAAGTTCTGAGTTTTGCACATGTCTCAGCATCCTTGTAGTTCTACATTAAAATCTTCCCTGTTACATAAAATAATTTCAATGATCCTGAGATAACTCGAAAGACCGACTTTCTATAAACCTCGGCATAGATAGTTGATATATTTATTTATGTGATCTTATAAACTGATCTTCTTAAGCTGACTCGAGGTTGGTACAGATCTTCGTAGTCGTTGTCGTTGTCGTTGTTTTTGATGTTATTGATCGATGGCTGACGTTTCGGCGACTTCGTCTTCCTCAGAGCCGTGATGTTACGTGCGGGACTCCTGAGATATTTGCAAAAGTCCGGACCGCAGGTGTAGCTTCTCAGCTAGTTCTATTGATCGGCGCCATCAGCAGGCAAAGCGAAGGACCCACATGGTGTGGTGGTGAACGTGTTAATCCTCGGAAAGGACAATAGTGCGTTCGTTCCACACCGCAGACACCTGCGGTCCGGAATTTTGCAAATATCTCAGCATCACTGAAGTTATATTCCGCAATTTACCCTGCCGTTAAAATAGAGTAAGCAGTAAATAGTAAGTCAAAAAAATAATTTCAATTGTTTTATCAATCCCGAAGCAATTGATTCTATATGCAAGGAGCAAGGTATGAGCGACGGTGAATGCAAACTCTTTTCTAATGGATTCCAACTAATTGACAAGTAAGTGGATGTATCAGCTTCTCTTTTTCTAATCTTGAATGTTGTCCATATAGTTTTTACCTTCAATTATCTTAAACGCGATTTGTTATTGGTTAAGATTTATCACAACGATTGAATCGAAATCTGCGAGCAAGAATGATGACCCGCCCAGATCGATGCCTGCGCGTGAAGCAGAACATGAACAACATGATGTAAATAGTGTTATTTAAAATATTCTTTGAAATTCTTTCGAAATTTTTTTTTCTACGTTTTCAATGGCTTTTTTTCGAATGTTATTATGGATGACGCATGGTATGGCACGGAATCATCTCATGGGCGGTCGAAGGCACTGGGATCGAAGACATGGAGCAGTCAGCCACAACAAGGTTAATCTTATTATTTTTCTCTGTACGCATGTACCTAAATCTTGCTTTACTTTTCCTAATATACGTGCAACTAAACCATCTACTTTAAAGAAGTACGAACTCAAAAATAAAATGATTCCCAAAAGTTTTCCAGGATTTTACGAATGTTTCAACTTCAGTAACATAACGACCAGGACTACCTTTACGATTTGATCACCATTGGCTGATAGTTGAATGATACGAAAATGAGCAGATAAAGTGTATACCCTTCTTAGTCACACGAGAAGTTACCTAGAGGGATAGCTCTGGTCGTTTTAGGAGTGCAGCACTATTTTTCATTTTAAGTGTCTTGATGAAGAAATGAAGATTCCTGTGTTGCTTTTGTGCGCTTTATGTTCTGCGGAATTCGACTGGTTCTTAAAGTTGTTGTCACGCTCACTACTCAGTTATCCTACATTGCTCTAGTCCACATGAGTTCCCCACGAGGTCCGGTTGTCAGTTGCGTGATATAGGGCGTTTCTAGCTTCACCCTCTAAATAGTTCTTTCGATAAGTCTAGATGTACATTCATTCTGCTCACACAGTTTTTTAGGCGCTCATGGGGCAAGAAGAACTGCAGATTCAAAAAAGACAGCAACTACGTCCCCAATACTTTTGCAAGTCCCTCAAGTCGCTCTTCTTCTATGTTACGTGTTGAGCTCATTTTTTGTTGAGTTCTCAACCCAGACTCATATTATTGTAGCATTCGGAAGTATTCATTCGTCAAGCGTAAGCAAACTGACAGCAGAAAATCTGTTTTTCGTGAACAATGTTTTCACGGCTTCAATTTACAGCGGATCTTCTGTACTATCGCAATATACCAATAAGTTTTGGAAACGTGTTGCTATGATCCACTGCAAAGAGCCTTTTTCTTAGGTCTGCTTACTTACACTGCTGTTCCTCGTCCAACATGCCGCAAGTTCTATTGCAGATGAATCCACTATCATCTAAACGACTGGTAGCACACAGACTTGGTGATAAACAAAGTTTTCACAACTTCTAAAGAAATGGAAGTACATGCCAAAGGTGAACTTCTGCAGTAGATTAGTTTAGATGTGGTGCCTGTTATTTATGAGTGTCAGAGAATAAACACTTTGGTTTTGGATTACGTAAAACTCCTCCGGGCATGACAGTTGCGCTCCTCATTCTCTACACTTTTAGCCACTACTGTTTGTGTTCTGACGTTAAGAACGTCCTTTACAGCTCCTCTGTAACTTTAAAATCACTTAACTGTTGCCAGTCTCATGTAGACCTCCACGTTGACCTGTGTTGAATACCCGCCCATTTTCTGTACTCATTTCGTGGACGACTTTTTCGTTGCAAATATAAACCAATTATATAGAAGCAGTGTTTGTTGGAACCTACTGGAGTCATTTGACGATTAAAGGATTCAAACGTGGCAGTTAATGTTCTCCATCCGAAAGCTCTCATGCTCGACGTGTAGAATTAGGCATCTGGAGTAATCTACCCCAAATCTTCTTCCTAAATGTGAACTTCCAACTCATTTGTTTGTTGAAAAGATTTGTAGCTCACTTTCATGCTTCAATTGATGAAAGTACGCCCTCCATCGGCTCTTTAACAACTCAAGTTATGGTGGAGATGTTTTACATAATCGCAAACGGCGTTTGATGACGCTATGTGCTCGTATCGGTCAATGCGTTACGACAATCTTTATTTTCGCAGCTTATATCATGAGGTTTTTAATATAGGCTTTTTATCTGCATGCATTGTAAGTGAAGATCATCGTCACATTTAATATAAGTTTTAGCACCTCATCTGGCTTCTAACACTGCCTTCCCGAAATCACTTTAGGAGTCGTGCAAACTAGGTCTCTTATTTTGCTGTTGTTGGTGAGATGATATCGGTTGATACCTTGCACGAATTAAAGAGATATGAAAAATAATCCGGATTTTAAAAAGAGCTCACAGAAAAATTACCACATCCGAAGTGACTCTGAATTTTATGGTCAGATCATAAGTGAGGTTAAATCTGGCTCAGGAGTTACACCCTGCTTTCAACTCTTCATATTGTTAGTGAAAAAAGCTATTTTATAAAATAAACTTCAGAACCACAGCAGTTGGAGATTCGCAATGATCTGGTGGCTAGTCTGACACCATTACCTCCGGCTCCATTCATACATCCAACTCCACCGTCGGCACCACCTCTAGCCTTTCCAACTGTGCCTTCAATCATAATGCCTCCTATTTCTTTTCCGACTTCAGCAATTGAAAAGCTGTTTCAGAAAAAAGTAGGTGATATAAGTGCAATGAAATAAGATAGAGGTGGTTCATACTTCCAATACTGCAGTTACTTGTTAATGTTGTCTTAGAAGTGAGGATTCTGAAAGCACTGCAGTAGTTTCACCTGGAAGAGTAAATGAACCTCTTCCAGTTCCACATCTTTAACCTCTTTTGAATTCCCTACTTCCGCAGATCGATCCTGTAATTCGTCGTCAACGGGACGTCGACTTTGACTCCATCGACCTTGAGCCCGATATTCAATGGCACCGAGTGAAGCGAGGCTATTACGATGACGTACACAAGAAGTCTTCTTCAGGCAAAATGAAAAAAACAATTCATTTTTTTAGTAGAATTACTTTGGTGGCTTTTCATCTCCAGATTCATCGCCTTCTTCCTCTACACCGATCGTATCCGAGGATTACTATGGAAGTGTGGACGAGTCAACGCCAAAACGACAAGAACTGAGATCACCACTGAAAAACTGTGTGCACATTTTAGGAATATATTAATGTAGTTTTCGATGGAAGCTTACTTTCGGGATGTTTTTTTTTTAAAGTTTTTCATGCGTTACTAGATAGATTACGAGCTCTCCTACTCCTCGTCTGTTCCTGAGTTCGTTTTCTCTTTATTGTTTCTCCCTTAGTAAATACGACAGTTGAACTTTTATTTGACCGCATGCGGGTGTCTGCTGGTTTCCTTTAACAATATTAAATAGTTTATTGAATAAATATACACAATTACACTACCTCGTTGGACTTTTTTAGATTATTTGCTTATTTGTTCTAGTTTTTGTTGAGCAATCAAACATTCAGGATTGAGCACAGTAAGTCATGGTACTACCACAAGAAAACAAAATCAATGAATAATTCATGAAAATGGCTACCCATGGCTACCAACTAGAATTAGTGACTGGTTTCAACAATATCAACGTGCAACTGCAAGAATCAAGTGCATCGACAACGAAAATTCACCATAACGCTCATCCTAACGGTCGAGCAATTAACCAACAACTATAACACATAACGATCAGACTTTTGGAAGGTTTAATTCTTTGGTCTTTCCTACATCAAAAGACATTCCTTGCATAACGTTCATCGTTACCGTATGTGTTCCAAAAAAACTTTACTTCGTCACAAAATTGACGCTGCTTCATAAATTAACGCAAAATTAGAAGTAAATAGTTCTAGTGAAATCGACCGTAGTGGCGATGGTAGTCATCGTAACGTTGGGCGTAATCGACATTCGATGGATATGAGTGATTTTGAGGTGCGTAATAATTATGCATAGAATGCATTCCTATATTTGAATGTTGATTTGATATGTTTGGATGCCATAGTTCTGTGGCATAATATGGCGGTGGTGGTTGATGCGAATGAGGATATGCTCCAATTTGAGATGACATACCTTCACCAACCATTTGATGGGAATGATGAGGATCGTGAGGAGTTATGTGCGGAGGTGGTAGATAACCACCACATTCCGAATAGTGCAACGAGTTCGGGGAATCCCATGCGCCTTGAGGGCTGTTGATTTGCATCGCATCCTCACTGAAGGTGCCCAATCTTTTGTCATTCATGTCAGAGTGATTGACATTTGCTGCAAAGACACACATTCACTGTTTTGATATCGTTGTCAAAATATGGACCTAGAAAAGAAATTAAGGGAACTGTGAAGATACGTGAGAATGGCGGCGAGTTCTGCGGCATTACTGATGGACAGAAGACGTTCACGAATGGATCATTATCAGTAACAGCGAAATCCTAAAAAGACACAACATCTGATAAATACTCGAAACCAACATAAAAATCTTAAATTTGAGACAACCGTATTGCATACATCAAGAAGGACATTTAGACACCATGCAAAAAAGGTTCAAGATTCATTTTTTCACACTTTCGGTATTATTTTTCAATAATCACATAAATTTAGTAACTCAAAAGACCGACTTTCTATAAACCCAGGCAAAAATAGTTGATAAGTTTATTCATATGTTCCTATGAACTGATTTTGTTGAGCTGGTGCGCGAGGTTGATTTGAGTTGTCGTTGTCGTTGTTGTTATTGTTGTTAATGTTGTTGTTGTTGTTGTTGTTGTCGTTGTTTCTGTTGTTCTTGTTTATAGATGGCTGACATTTGGCGATTTGGCCCTTCGTGAGTCCCACTCGTGACAACAGGGCTCTGAAGAAGGCGAAATTGCCAAAAGTCAGCCATCGACAAATAACGCCAACGACAACAACAACAACAACAACAACAACAACAACAACAACAACAACAACAACAACAACAACAACAACAACGATAACGACAGCTTATATCAACCTCGCATCAGCTCAACAAGATAAGCGCATAAGAACATATAAATAAACTTACACAAATTGTTTGATGGCATATTGAAAATGAACTGTGCGCGTTTTCTCGATGGTCGTTCAGGTTCTGTTAACAATACGTCATTACTAGTCATATAGGTTCCCTTTGTACTCATTCTTAGGTATCTAGGACCAAGTCGTGCCCATAACACGATGCTGTGCTAAACTGACCTCGAGAATTTGCTCGCCGGCACCTTCCACTGATTCTGGCCACATAGAAGATTCACAGCCTAATTCTATACTCTGCACTGGGCTAGGCATAACCGACGGTAGAGCTGTAGACGACGTTGATACCTCCAACGATGACTTAAATCACATGGTAAACGCATAGAATTAAAATTCATGTACACTAACTAATGTAGAAAAATTTTTACCAAAATGTTTGACTTTTCTTTCGTTTTCATGTACGATGATGGAGGATTTCGTGACATTGTTTCACCAAGCATTATCGTTTTCAACGACTCCTTGGCAAGATTTCCTGAACTTTTCAACTAACTACAACATTTTGAAAATTTGAATAGGTAGAAAAAGAGCACATGCCTATGACAGGGTTCATACTTCTGGCGAACTGTTGTAACCCATTTATCAGGCTATGGTTTTGACTAAACAATGCTGCCATCTGAGAGGAAAAGATTTTTAAAGATGAATAAACAAAGAGATACGTATATAGGGATTTAAAGTTGACTTCTAATGAAATACTTCCAAACGCCTATGAATGGTGATAGCAAAACGGTTCTGTGATATTGTATTTTAAACATACTGATTCTGTTCCCTCCTAATGGGATTACCACCTAATCGTGGCTGGGATGTGTTTCTGCGTGTCGGGTTGCGATGTACAGCGAAGGGATCCGTCCTCTCCGTGAGGTCTACCAAGCTGAGAAGGAGTTCGGCGTTTCCATCAGGAAGCCTAGCTAGGAGTAAACCAATACCAGGATCTACCACCGTCCTGGTATCAAAGTCACATGTTTTCAAATCCTCCTCTGACCCACAAGGGCTGCGACTGCCTGTGATGGTGACGATCTGAAGCAGACTTTGGCCAGGCTGACCTAGGGACTGCAGGAAACTACAATAGCTAGACCAGCAAAACTCAGAAAAAACGGAAATTATGCTGGAGCCAACACAACCAGTGAAGGCGGACCATCCAAGTGTCTAAGTGATTCTGTTCACAAAGACTACCCATTGTGCTCTACGAATTCAGAACAAAACTACATTGACGACTTGATATTTCATGTTTTTACGGTTGTTCTTACCTTGGGATGGCAAACAGTCGCCTCGATAAGAGAGATTGCGGTCTTTTTAATGATTTCTTCATGTGCCTCATGAAGAACGTAGAAAGGAAGCAGCACATCACATTCTCTTACTTTCATATTTTCCAAATGTAGGAGGTAGTAAACTATCTAAAATGTACTCGATTACTTGATACTTTCGTACTTTTAAGCTAAAAAAGTGAAAAAACAGCTGAAAACAAGAGCAGTTTTCTTTTGCGTACCGTTTCTAATAACTCTCTGTCACGACATAAGCAATGGAGGATAATTAGGGAAAGATTGATGAGTTCACAGACTTTTATGCCTTCAACCATTTGATTCTAAAATCGACGAAAATAAATGAAGTGCACTGTGACTAAACAGCAGCATGCAACGAAGCAGTGAACTATATCGTCGACACAGTTCCAGAGTAGGAATATTTGAATATTCGGCTAACCTCTGGTGGTTGATTGCAGGCAACCCGAAGAATATACACAATTTGTTGTACGAAACAAACGCCGTCCATGGAGCAGTTCCGAAATCCAGCAAGATTCTCGTCTCGGAGCGCTGCCTTGGAGAGCAGCTACAATAGGATTATCACGATTTATAGAAAATAACAGCATGATGAATGCTGTTAAGGGCACTAGTTATTGAAATCGTGCAACATGCGCGTGGTCGATAGCTCTATGCCGCGCTAGGCTAGTCGTGCCTTTCATCTTTCCTGATAATACTAGTCTTTCTGTTTAACGTTTTGTTTTCTGCCTTCTATAATTTTCATGGCAGGTTACTAAGCGAAATACAACCACAACGTTGCTGAGATATTTGCAAAACTCTGGACCGCAGGTGTTTATGGTGGGGAACGAACGCGCTATTATCCTTTCCGGGGAGTAACGCGTTCACCACCACACCATGCGGGTCCTTTGTTTCGCCTGTCTCTCATCTATTTCTATCGATCTTTTTGCCACAGCAATCACCCGTCAGCGGGGTTGATCTGGGGAGCGCAAATCGGCAACATTTCTATCGATCTTTTTGCCACAGCGTTACTCCCCGGAAAAGAGACCACAGAGTTTTACTCCGCTGAGGGATGTGCTTGGCTCAGGTTACAAAATCAGCCTCAGGTATGGCGAAAGGTTACGCAGGATAGCAAGGCACTCGTACTTTAGCTCATTTTTGGATTCTTAGAATGTATAGATTTACTTATACACTTAATTCATTTGTATTCTAAATAGCTCTTAACGGTTTGTCGCCTCATTCTGATTGCGAAGTATTTCTAAGTGTCAAGCTGCGAGGTACAGCGGAAGGATTTATTCCACCAGTGGAGCCTTCAAAGCTGAAAAGAAGACATGCGTTTCTAACATGAAACTCAGATAGGAGCAAACCAATATCAAGATCCACCACTGCGCTGATATCAAAGTCGTATGGTGGCAAATCTAACTCTGATCCACAAGGGCTGCGACTGCCTGTGTTGGTGAAGACCTGGGCAGACTTTGGCCAGGCTGACCTCGGGATTCTAGGGAACCGCAGTAGCTTAACAAGCAAATCTCCGAAAAATTAAGACTATGCTAAGGCCCGCACAACCAGTGAGAACGGGCTTTTCAAGTATCAAGTAAGTAAGTATCAAGCAATAGCGCAAGTATCTACGTGATCGCTATGCAAGAATGTCATAACGATGAAGGGTTTACATCAAAAACAAGAAAGATTCTGTAGGGTGTAGAGTGTGCACAAAGCAAGCATTTGAGACAGTTGTGAGATTACCAGCATGTTTGATTACATGAGGATTGACGACAACTCTAATATGCTGATAATTCAAGAGCTTGAAAATTCAGTTAACATGTTAGAATATGTGCAAAAGACGGCAGTATTAACAGGTTGGGATTTTTAATTCTTATTTTCTATGACCTGCCATCTTCCCAACTGTTTACCGCACCATCGTGGCTGGGGAGGTTTTCCAGGGTGTCGGGCTGTGATATACTGCGGAAAGATTCATCCACCCCGCAGGGTTTCTTAAGCTGAGAAGGAGTTCGGTGTTTCCAATAGGAAGGCCAAATAAGAGTTAACCACTTCCAGGATCCACCAGCTTCCTGGTTTCAAACGATTTGCATAGTGGCAATCCTCTGATCCACAAGGGCGGCAGCTGCTTGTGGTGGTGGCGACCTGGAGCAAAATTTGGCTTGATTGATCTCGAGGCTTCGAGAAATCATAATTGTTAATCTAGTAGGACTCCGAAAAAATGGAAACTTATCATGGAAACATGGAGGAAATGTAGGATATAAGAACCTTATTGATCACCAACAAAAAAGGTAAAAAGCCCAATTACAGAGTAAGCACTGCAATAACAATAGAGTTAGCCTTTGAGAAACAAACTATTATTAACAAACAATTATATCAGCAGCAACCGTCCTGTATAAAAGTGCTTCATACGAGCGAGTATGGCTCATTCGAGATGTTCGACTGAGGAAGATCTGGTTCGATGAGAGGCGAAGATGCCACATCAAGAAGAGGAACAACTGTGCACCATCGACAATGATTGTCGGCTCTGGTGAAGTAGAAGGTGTCGAAACGTTAGTCAAATAAATATATCATATCAGCCTCGTGTAAGCTCAGAAATATAAACGAACACAATACTGCTGAGATATAACTTCTATAATGCTGAGATATTTGTAAAACTGCAGACCGCAGATGTCTGCGGTGAGGAACGAACGCGACATTATCATTTCTGGGGGCTAACGCGTTCACCACCACACCATACGGCTTCTTGGACTCGCTTTCAGTTAGTTCTATCGATTAATGCCATCAGCAACCACCTGCCGGCTTGATTGATCTGTGGAGCCAATATCGGCATTGAACTCAATTAAGCTGAGGCTGTATTGAATTCACAATATTTACTTTTTATTTCCTGCCTGCTATAACTTTTAAGGCAGGGGGTATTAAGCGAAGTATAACCACAATATTGCTGAGATATTTTGCTGGTACATCTTGTAACAGTCCCTAGGATCGACTTTCTATTAACGTTAGCATTGGAGTATGAATGCGTCGTTTTCTTGTTCAGCAATCGCGAGGTTGTTAAACGGCATACGTTTACTTCCATACAGTAACACGCATACAACACAGCCGTAGCTGACAATGGGACGACGGGTGGCACCAAGTCTTGCAATCGCGTTCATGCCTAAAGTGGAAGCCCCCATTATCGATCGCCGGCCGCTACTCTACTGCAGATACATAGATGACTGTTTTGTCATTTTCTGTCCTCACGAGGAGATGAACAAATACTTTGAGTCATTGAATGAGCACTCTGAGCACATAAAGTTCACCCGGGAGAAACCGGAATAGAACTGGCTTCCATTACTTAACGTTCCAGTCAATTTATCAAGTAGCGGTCACATGACAAAGTGGTACCGAAAACCAACTAACAAAAACATCCTTGTTCATTTCCTCTCTTCCCATTCTTCACACACAAAGAGGGCGATTGCGAGATACATGTTTCGAACAGCGACCTCCGTGTGCACGAAGAGTGTACTAAAGGAGGAATCGCGCGACTTGGCTCGGCAAATGGCCATCTCCAATGGCTACGAAATAATAACCCAATGAGATAAGTTTAAAAGAAGAGCGACGCCCCAAAACCGAACACTTGGCCAAAAGAAAATCACGTTTATGTTGCCCTTTATTAGTGATGAAATAAGTACAGTTATGAAACGATGCTTAAGAAGGGAGGTCTAGAGCCGATTCCCTTCGTCGTCAATTAGTTCGTAATCGCCTATACGACCGTCTATGTAAAACACAGAATTGCGAAATTTGCCCCTATGGCAGGGACGGTGATTGCATGAGCTTAGGTACGATATACCTGATCTCTTGTAATAATTGCGGAGATGAATATATTGGCGAAACGGGCAGACACTTGTGTATCCGTATAAAAGAACACCTAGATGGAAAACAAAAATCAAAACAAGGCAAGCCACTAGGCACGGATAGGATACAAAAACATGGTGGAGAATGGGTTTTTTCGAGAAGCTGTTGACTATGTGACTGCTATTCAGATACTCATCTTTCTTTATGTGTTACTGAAGCGTTTGACATAGTAAATTGCGTATCACTATACCCTTCTGGGCTCTGAAAAAGGTGATTCTGCCGAAACGTCAGCTACGGCTGTGTTGTATGTGTGTTATTGTATGGAAGTAAACGTATGCTGTTTAACAACCTCGCGATTGCTGAGAGAGAAAACGACGAATTCATATTTCAACGCTGAGGTTAATAGAAAGACGATCCAGAGATAGGCGGGTTTCAATTCAACGAAGGACTGCCACTTGCCCACATGTGATAACATGTTAGAAAAATAGGTGAATTTCAATCCAATCTCTTCGCGATGTAGCAAAGTCCGGTGATCACCAAATTGTTTCGTGTACCTCAGACAGACAAACTGCGTAACAGGTTTG